>APFE030802228.1:0-15787 GCA_000404065.3 Pinus taeda
GTGGATGATGAGGATGTCCAAGTGTATAAGGATTTGAAGATTTCTATGGATAAGTATGTGTTGCATGGTGATTTTTATGCTTCAGATATGGATAACATGGATGTTGTTTTGGGATACCCTTGGATGGAATCAGTGGATACTATCAATATTAATATAAGGATTTGAAGATTTCTATGGATAAGTATGTGTTGCATGGTTATTTTTATGCTTCAGATATGGATAACATGGATGTCGTTTTGGGATACCCTTGGATGGAATCAGTGGGTACTATCAATATTAATGTACAGAAGAAATTCCTGAAGCTCTGGTATAAAAAGAAGAAAATTACATTACAAGATATTTCCATTAATAAACAGGTAGAGTCCAAGGAGGCTGAAGCAGAAGATGTTCTAGGGTCTGACATATTCGAGGATGAGCCAGTGATGATCAAAAATCAAACACAAACAGAGGCTGAAACAGAAAAGGTTACAGGTGCTGATACATCAGAGGAGGGCTCAGGGGTTGAAGTAGTATTGAAAGATTAGACACCACAGCGGGCACCACAACATGCACCAGATAACAATCAGGCTCCAGTAAGGGGTGAATTAAAGACACAACCATCGTGGGTTAAAACTTCAACATATTGCCACCCACATCACCCCGCAAGACAACAACCATCAAGATGACAACCAATTATTCACAAGGACAACAACCTCCGCAGGACAGATAAAAAGGAGCAAAGATCCACCTACTACACATCAACACAGAAGAGATAACACGGTCAACTTCCATCTCAAGTGAGTGAGGCACCAATGAGACCGATGGTTCACCTTTCTCTTGGATGGCTACATGCACGTGCATGGTACCAGTGGACTACTCTTTTGAGTAGATCTTATTATTTGTGCTCTTCCCATGTTTCGGGGACGAAACATGCTAAGGGGGGTGGAATGTTATATACCTAGGGGGGGGTAATATGGGGTACAAAGGGAGGTACCCAAGGTAATAATGTAATAATGGGATGGGCCATAATAATAAATAAGGTGGTTAACCCATATCATGTAAGAGACCACAAGTAGTTTTTAATAATGTAAGGGGCCCATGGTATTAGTTCGATGGTATGAGAGAACCATAGTAATGATCCATGGTATTGTATGTATGAGGCCTATATAGACGCTAGAGACTCCATGCCAAGGAATAATGTCAAGGATTATTGTGTGAACAGGCATATGGCTTGTGGAGTGTTCTCCTTCCTTAAGGAGTGAATGTATGGTGTTGCCTTACCTTAAGGGTTTGATCAATAAAGTGAATCATTTCTATCTATTTCTATCTTCTTATTTCTTGGGTATAATTATTATTATCATATATTTCTGGTTTAGATTTATAACAAGTGGTATTAGAGCTATAACAAGTGGTATCAGAGCTATAACATAAACACACAACGAATCTAGAATAATTGAATTAGTAATCTTAAATGGACATTAACCACAGTTATAAAGGAACAGTAATTGCAATGATAATCAAACAGTAATCTAATAAACAACAATCACAATTGTAAGTAAACTGTAGCTAAATGAACAACAATGTCAATCTGTAAATGAACAACAATATCAATCTGTAAATGAACAACAATGTTAACCTGTAAATGAACAACAATATCTGAATTAGGCAGTGCGATAATAATTCAAAATGAACAACATAACATTTTTAGTTGCAAATGATAATCTTGCTATTTCAATTACGAATTCGATATAACAAAGAAAATCAATGAAATGTTTAGGAACAAAAGATTACTGAATAAAGCTAATTTAAACGAATGAAAAGGAAATCAAACCACACACGATTGTAATTGGAAAGTAATGATACAGAAAGCAAGTGATCCACTAGGGCCGGGCCTTTAGCCACTAGGGAAGCACTGTTGCGGTTACTCCAGAATCAGAAGACGGAACAACAATGAAGTTATGTATTAATCATAAAAGCAGAGTTACAACTATCACTCTTTAAAGAGAGTTGATGATCAAAATTCAGATGACAACAGTAAATTCTACAAATCAACAATAATATCTGCCCCTTGGGCTAGCAGTGTTGTCCCTTTTTATAATGGCCAGGCGGAAATATAAAAAATACAGATAAGTCTTGAGGTAGCGATCCCTCAAGATCAAAGGATCCTGAGGGATTCGCCATATCTTTAATCTTCAGTTATCGTGTCGTCCTCTTGCACTGATACCACGTTTCTTCTTCCTTTTCCTGGTCCATGCGCTCTGATCTTGATTTCCTCGCCTGGATGCGGTTTCCTGTCAAAGGGACAATAGTTGGTCCTACTTTGTCTTTTCCTTCGGAATAGTGATTTTCCATTTTCTTCACTTTCTGCATAGAAAAAGACAATAATTAATCATTTTACATCAATCACAAATCCCCTTAATTCTATCATAATCCTTTAAAATATGATCATCTTGTAATGTAAAGAAGTTATGATTTAAAGGAAAAGATAAAGAAATAAGTGGTAATTACATACCTTTTCCAATGCTCAACACCCCCCCCTCTGCTTACCCTTTTTCATGCCCTCATGAAAACATTGTAATTGACATGCAAGGAAATTAGGGAATAGGCTGGAAAAGGATTTTCACGTAGTGGTCTAAAACCATGATTTCTAGCTAAAATTTGAAAAATATGCCCTGTCTGACCTTCAGGCAATTCATATAAGGCTCTATACCATGCTACAGGATACTAGATGATTGGACTTCGAAACCTACAACCTTACCAAGACGGGCCTTCTCTCAAGATGAGGTCACCATAGGTAACCAAGCCATCAGCAATAAGCTTAAAATTTTCGTAATTGGATGGCTCTTTGTTTTGGATATTCTGATTGGAAGTCTGGTATTGGAATTTGGCTGTTGCTATGGCAAGGTCTTTGATGGCTAGGAAGTATTCTACCCATTGTTGGACAACTCCTGTGTGAATAAGTCCCAATGTTTGGATCACACCCTTCGTTCTCATTAAGCTTCTATGCTTATTCCACAGTTGCAATGGGTTTCTAGGTTCACCCCTTACCCACAGATCTAACACGTTCTCCTGTCTCTGGAAGGTATTGTAGGCTTTAAGCCACTTTATCTGGTTAACAGCAAAAGAGATGAATGCCTGAAGCTGGATATAACCCACAAAAGGGCTAGGGTTCTTTTCCGTTTCACCATCCAACACAAGATTATGCAAATAAAATTCACATAGCAATCACTGGACTTTCACCCCATAATGCTTACAGCAGTTTATGAAATCATCAATAGTTTTTAGCTCTATAGGCATCCCTGCCTTGATATCCTTAATTTTCAATTGTAAATACCTTTCCATAAAAAACAAAGCATAGTTTTTGGCAGGTTCCCTACATGCTAGAACATCAATATACAGAGAACATAAGGTATCGATTTGACTCATAACTGTGTCTAGTCTATTGGTTACCTTTTTAACTTTTTCCTCTGCCCTTCGCCATCTATCAAAGGCCTCACTCTCCGATGCATTGATGTTCTTTACCTGCTGCTGTAACTTCTGATATTTCTCCTGAGGAATAGTTTCCTCTGTGAGCTTTTCTATCATTTTTTGGGCCTGTGCCAGATCTTTTTGAAGTTTCACTATCCTCGGATCATTGTCCATCATGACATTTTTGGGCTGGAGATCTACCTGGATCTCCTTATTGCGACATTTGGCTTTTATAGTTTGTGTTTCCTTCTCATGAACTGTCCAGTTGGTCGTGCTGCTAGAGGACAATGCCTCTGTCTGGACGTCCTTATTATAGACTGTTGTGTTTTCTGTTTGGGCTTCTGCATTTGTAACAACCAGATGTTGTTCCTTGTGATCCTGAATAATAATGGGTTTGACTTGAGTCCTCTTGGTCTTCTTTTTATGGGGTTTCACCTGGGTGGATGCATGCTTTTCTCCAGGGGTTCTTTTTGAGATTTTCCCCATTTTTAGTACCCCTATTTGTTGTCTGAGTTGTTTAATTACATTTAGCAGTCTTCGCTGTTCCTTTCGCAACTTTTTTATTTCATTTGTTTTCTTCGAAGGAATAGCTGTTTCTTTTCTTGGGCCTGGGTTTTGTTCTTCAGGGATTGTTCCCTCACCCTGGCTTATTTCCATGTTTTCTGCCTGGAGCACTTCTTCAGTGTTCTCGTCCTACTGATTAGGTTTTTCAGGGGTCAAAACCCTGGGTTGATTTGCTATCTCCCGGGTAGCTTCTTCTTCTACTTCTTCTTCATCATGCATTTCTTCAGATGCACTCTTGCTGTGAGTAGAGTGTTCTTGAGATTGTCCTTCTTCTTCCTCCTCATCACTCATCTCCCCAGATGCACTCTTATCGTGAGCAAAGTGTTCCTGAGATTTTCCTTCTTCTTCCTCCTCATCGCACATCTCCTCAGATGCACTCTTGCTGTGAGCAGAGTGTTCCTGCGGTCCTTCTTTGGTATCGAGGTTGAGTGGGATGTGGGGTTGGACATACTCACCCATATTGGCCAAAATTTGGGCCAATTCGTCTTCTTGCAGAGGGTTTTGCAATGGGCTTTCGCTGGGTGGTTCTGCTTCCTCCCCTTCTTCCTGGCCGGAGTGCTCAGTTTCCTCTTCCAGTTCCTCTTCTTCATTTTCCCCTCCTTCAAGTTGTGGGGGCTGCTCGTCCTCTGAGTCATGTATTTCTACAGGCTGGCTACTATTTCCTTGGGGATTTCCCAAAATTCCTATGCTTCTCCCCAATCTAGCGGACTATCTTCGTTTCTGTGGTCTAATTGATGTGCTAGCAATGTTTTTTCGTTTTGGGGCAGCAAAGCCAGTCCCCTATCTATTGAGAAAATCAATTCTTCCCAACTACTCTGCTATTGGTCGAGATTGTAATTGACTATCAACCGAATTAAACCGTGATGACTTATTACTGATTCTACATGACAAGATTTTCTTATACTTCGGGCAGCATCATGCAATAAAAAATTTAAGTATGCGAGCAAATTCACAACACATGTTTGTTTTAATACAACTAACAGTTTGAGATGGTGTGGTCTTACCATGTATTTTCTGCCATCGTAGGTGCTGTAGCTTTGCACAATTCTAGCTAATTCTGCCCAAGGTTCTGCCAGGGTCATAGGTAGGACTCCTTTTCCTTTGACAGTAAGGCTCTTTCCTTCATCCCAGAAGATGGTTATAGCATCTTGCAGTCTCATCTTTTTAAGGGTCCATACTAGTCCAACGACTGGCAGTCCTGAAACTTCAGCAATTATCTCATCTGTTGCTATTATTTTCCTCCCCCTCACCATGGAATGATCTTCCTGCAGATTATGCAGAAATTCAATTGCCACCGTCTCGTTAGACTACTATAGACAGCTAAGGTAGGCAATCCATCCTGCCCTTACTAAGATTTCGCGTGCAGTGTCAGAGACCATTAACACCTATGGTTCGCTGCGAATTGAATTGCCTCCCATTTTGTTCAAGCTTAGCACAATGTTTAAAAAAACACAGAGATGACGATGGAACGACAAGCTGTTCAAACTTTAGCTCACTATTAATTTTTACAGAGCAAAAACACAGAAATGGTGATGGAACAACAAGATGTGCATATTGGGAAATACAATACCATTAAACTTGCTATTCTCGAGTTTTTATGGAGTTATAATACCTCCAAATAATGAGTTGACACGTATGCCAATGAATTATGGAGGTCACCTGCGCCCCCCTGAAATGTGATAGGCCGTCCTTGGCCGGAAAATAAAGGAGAAGCATGCTAAACTACAATCATACAATAGAATAAAGGAACGACGTATAGATCCATGACATGTTTACAAAAATGAGCGGATTACTGAAATCGAGGCTTATGATGGAAATCTCGAATAAATATGGAAATGCCGTGATATGATGTGAAAAATAGAGGATAGGATAGCTGATGTAAGTAAACGTTCTTATGCGGTCATTATCCACTTTAACCATTATGATTGATTTATAAATGATTTTCATGTATAAAAGGTTCAAAAGGGTTATATAACATAATCTCATTTGAAATGGATATAAAGATATAAGAAGAAGGGTTTATAATGACTATTGGTGTATGAAAAATATGACTTCAATACCATCAACAGAGCTCTGTTACCCACAGGTATCCATAACCTTGACAGAGTTGCTTATTTCGCCCTTGGAACCATAATCCTTTGTGTATGCCTAGGAAAGTGTTGTGCGATGTCATAATGGAGGCCATTGTGCTGGCTTGGTAACTAGATGAATCACAATGCCATTCACCAGGAAGGAGTGAAAGGTGGGCAGGCCGGCTCGTGATGAGACCTCCTGTTCCAAGGACTTTTTATTTTTTTTATGTGCCTCTTGGATCATATGGTGTGGTGGCCATAGTGGGAATGCCTCTTCACTTTCTTCCTTATGATCATGGTAGGTTGGCTCTTGATGAGATCCCCTATCCTTCATCTGACAAATCATGTTAGTAATCATATAGATATGTATTTTTCATTTTTTTTTCATTTCTTTTATATAGCACTTTTCCATTTATATACAGAGGGTGGCTCAACACTCCTTAAGAGTAAGGATGGTGGAATAAGTCTGAACATCTCAATAGAAGAAAATATGCCCTTATTCTTATTCAATAATAATGATCAAAGAGAATTATGAAGATTTAAGGAAGAACCAACATGATAAAAATAATCAATCAAATTGGTTTTAGCGAAAATAAAGACAACAAAGTGATATAAATAGTTGTGTCATTTCTTCTTTTCTCTTATCGATTCAAAGCAATTTCTCTAAAGATAACGGATTTTTTTTGGTTTGCTGATTTCAATATCCTCTAGTTTTTGTATTCTTGCATAAATGTAGAGCTGTACCTTAAATGACCATCATTCACACAAATCTTTTTAAATGATGAAACACACACACACAAAAACAAAAAAATGCACTCAAAAAGTGTTGTTCCTTAGATGGAAGAGCTGTTGCTCCTTAAGAGGAACAGAAAAAGAACATCTGCATGCCAAAAATCGTGGTTCCTTTAAGAGGAAAAACAAGCAAAAGAAAAAAACACTCGAAACTGTTGTTCCTTAAGAGGAATAGCAGCTGTTCCTTAATTGGAATAACAAATAAAACAAGCGCAAAGTAAAAAAACGATCCTTTGGCAGAACAACGTAAGATCATCTGAAATCGAAACTGCTGTTCCTTTGGAAGAAACGGCAGAAAGGAAAAAAATGTGAAGAAGGGTTGTTCAGTCAAAACAATCTCGCAGAAGTGCTGTTCCTTTGGAAAGGAACGACAAAAATGCGGAAGTGCTGTTCCTTCGGAAAGGAACAACAAAAAACGAAGGTGTTGTTTCTTCGGAAAGGAACAACAAAAATGTGGAGATGCTTTTCCTTTGGAAAGGAACAACAAAAAAAACAAAAGTGCTGTTCCTTCAGAAAGGAATGGCAAAAAATGAAAGTGTTGTTCCTTCGGAAAGGAATGGCAAAAAACGAAAGTGCTGTTCCTTCAGAAAGGAACAAAAAAACGAAAGTGCTATTCCTTCGGAAAGGAACAACAAAAATGTAGAAGTGCTGTTCCTTCGGAAAGGAACGACAAAAGGGCGGAAATGTTGTTCCTTCGAAAAGGAACAACAAAATGCAAAAGTGTTGTTCCTTCGAAAAGGAACAACAAAAAGGCAGAAATGTTGTTCCATCGGAAAGGAACAACAAAATGCAAAAGTGTTGTTCCTTTGGAAAGGAACAACAAAATGACGGAAACGATGTTCCTTCAGAAAGGAACAACAAAATGCAAAAGTGATGTTCCTTTGGAAAGGAACAACAAAACGACGGAAATGTTGTTCCTTCGGAAAGGAACAACAAAATGCAAAAAATGCAGAAATGCAAAAGTCTGTACAGAAAGTAATTTATACAAGCATAAAAGAAAAAGTTATGAACAAAATTTAAGAACAATGAAATTACTTAGTGAACCAATGCCGAGGAAGAATTATTTTCCTCAGCAAGAATATGCATATTAGAATCTTCCCGAAGTTGCTGGTAGAAGGATTCCCGAGTAAGCAGTTTATGGTATAGTCGCACTCGGTGGCCATTTGCTTTAAAGGTATGTCCAGATCCATCAATAGTAGTCAAAGTAATGGTGCCATTGTCGTGCACTTTCTAGATTTCATATGGTCCAAGCCATCGAGTCTGAAGTTTTCCCGGAAAATCCTGAAACCTGGAATGGTATAGGAGTGCCCAATATCCTTCATGGAAGATTTTCTTTTTGATCAGGGCGTTGTGCCATTTTTCTCTCTGCTGTTGGATTAATGCAGTGCGTTGAAGAGCCGAGAGCCTAATTTCATCTAGTTCGTTAATTTATTGTAATCTGTTAGTCTGGGCCTCATTTAAATCTAGACCGATCTCCTGTGTTGTTCTTAATGTTTATATTTTGAACTATATTGGAAAGATGGGTTCCTTTCCAAATAGTAGCTGATATGGTGAATAATCGGTGGTGTTTCTCCACGTTGTTCGGTGTGCCCACAAGGCTTCCAGTGATCTTGAAGCCCAATCATGCCTGTGTGATGCAATGGTTTTTGTTAATATTGCCTCTATCACTTTATTCGTGCTGTCTACTTGGCCATTTGCCTATGGGTGATACAGAGTGGTAATTTTGTGCTTAATGTGATAATTTTTTAATGTTGCAGTGATTTTATTACCTGCAAACTGTGGTCCTCTATCCATGATTATGTCCCTTGGGAGGCCATATCGCATAAATATTTGGAATAGGAAATGAATCACAGCGTCCTCTATAGCTCTTTGAAGTGCCTCTGCTTCAACCCATTTGGTAACATACTCTGTTGCTACTAGAATATATGTTTTCTGGTTTGATGATGGGTTGATCAGACCAACAAAATCAAGCGCCCAACGCTCAAATGGTTCGATTACTAGCTGTGGCTTTAAAGGCATTTCGTCAGACTGTCCAGGGTGTCCTGCTCTTTGGCAACTGTCACAAGCTTGAACAAATTTCTTAGCGTCTTTAAAGATTGTGGGCTAGTAATATCCTGTTGGCAAAACCTTGTGACCAGTCCTTCGATCTGCGAAAGGTACACCACGTGGTCCATCAAGACAGGCTTTCAGAATGTCAAATATATCGTCTTCACAGACGCATCTTCTGATGTGCATATCTGCCCCTGTATGAAATAGGTAGCCCCCAATCCAAGAAAATCAGGTACTACGTTGCACAATCTATTTTCGTTCATTTGGGGTTAGATGCTTTGGTAATTTGCCTATTGCTAAATAATTTGTAACATCAGCATACCAGGGTGTCTTGACAGTAACAAAAAAAAAATGTTCATCTGGGAATTGATCTTCAACTGCTGCTGTGTCCACTGGCTTCGGCATTCGTGAGAGAAAATCAGCTACAGGATTCTCTTTCCCAAGTTGATCTTTTATTGTGATGTCAAATTCTTGCAATAAAATCAACCATCTTGTTACTCTACCATTTGTAATAGGTTTATTTGCTAAATATTTTATGGCAGAGTGATCTGTATATAAAACAACAGGATATCCAGTGATATAATGCCTAAATTTATTTACAGCATGTATTACAGCTAATTTTTTTTTCAGTAACAATATAGTTTAGCTCAACAGGAGACAAATTCTTGCTAATATAATAGATTGCATATGGTTTTTTGTCTTCTTCCTACCCAAGGACTGCTCCAATAGTTGTGTCTGAAGCATCTAATGAAATTTGAAATGGCAGGTCCCAATTTGGGCCTCTGAGCACCGGGGTTGTTGACACAAGATTTTTTAGCTCCTCAAAAGCACGGTCGCATTTATCTGTCCAAACAAAATCAACATTCCCTGTCAGTGCGTATAGAGGAGCAGCTATTTGAGAAAAATGTTCTATGAATCTCCTATAATAACCAGAAAATCCAAGAAAACTGCGTACCTCTGTCTGTGTGGTAGGAGTAGGTATTAACAAAATTATTTGAATTTTGGTCGGCTCTACCTGTATTCCAGCTTCTGAGATATAATGACCTAGGATGAGCACTTTGGTCATCATCATATAGCGCTTTTCATGGCTCAAGCAGAGCCTAGTGGCGATACATCGTTGCAGCACCTTTTCCAATGTGTCTAGTGCTGGCTCAAAATCATCTCCGTATGGTGTGAAATCATCCATATATACTTCGATCCCTTCATTTATTAAATCTGAAAAGATGCTGAGGATGGCCCTCTGTAATGTGGTAGGGACATTGCATAGGCCAAAGGGTATGACTTTGTAGGCAAATGTTCTCCAAGGACAGGTAAAAGTAGTTTTGTCCTGGTCTTCAGGGGAAATCTAAATCTGATTGTATCCACTGAAGCCAACCAAGAAAGAAGAGAACTTCTTTCCTGCTAATGTGTCTAATACCTGATCAATGAATGGAAGGGGAAAGTGGTCTTTTGGGTTGCTTTGTTTAATTCTCTATAATCTACAAAAATCATTCACTTTCCATTCTTCTTTGGCACCACTACTAGTGGAGAGACCCACTTGCTATCAGAAATTGGATAAATAAAGTTTATATCCAAAAGTTTTTGTAATTCAGCTTTCACAATATCTTTCAGGTGAGGGTTGAGTCTCTGTTGGGGTTGGCGAACGGGTCTCACATCTTTTTCTGTATAAATGTGGTGCATACACAACTGAGGGTCGATTCCCTTCATGTCCGGATAATCCCATGCAAAAGCTTCCTTATATTTTCTCAGTAGTTGGACCAACTTTTCTTCTTGTTCAGGAGTCAGGTTATTGTTGATGTTCAAGGTTTTTCCTGGCTCAATCTCTATATTTTTACTGTTTGAAATAGAGGTAGTGGGTATTGTTTGATCATGAGTGTCTTTGAGGGGATCTTCTTCTAGTTCATTGTCAAATGTTGCCTCTATCATGTGACATTGTACATGGGATCTAGATTCAGATTGGTTAATGAAGTTGTTAATAACATCATCCTCTATTTGATCTTTGAAATGGAGGGCATCTTCTATGGTTAATGGGGATCTAATGTTTTCTGTGAGGTATGATACAGGTTGTTTGTTAGTTTTTATTATTGTTACACTTGGCTGGGCTGGAGGGTATAGAGCTAGATTCTTGATGTTACTTCCTCTAGTTATGATTATGCTGCCTTGTCGGCAGCCAATGTAAGCATCAACAGTCATAAGCCAAGGTCTATCTAAAATTAACGGATGTCCATCAAGTCAGTTTTTGGGGTTGATTATCAAAAAGTCGGCAAGATATTCCCATGAATCTACTAATACCATTACATTGTGTAGTGTACCTTCTAGCCTGACTACTGATCGGTCAGCTAGTTCTAATAAGGTGGTGGTTGGTTCTACTGATGTAATGCCAGTTTTTGACAAGTGGTGGTTGTTAAAATATTAATTGCAGCTCCTAAATCAACTAGGGCATTTGAAAAGGTTTGTCCATTGATTTGCACTATCACTATTGGATTCCCTGGGTCTTCATATTTGATAGGCGCTTCTCTTCCTGATAATAGATCAGATAGGGTGCCAACTACTTGGACTGTTAGGTTATTTTTTATTCTTCTCCTTGGTTTTTTTATACATAACTCTTTGATGGTTTTAGCATATATTGGGATATCTTGGATAGCTTGGAGGAGTGGGATTTTTATATACAAATTATTTAGTTCTCCCAGAGCATCAAAGTCAGGATGTTCTATAGGGAGCGATATGATTAATTGTTTTGGGAATGGGGGAGAAGATGTGGTTGCATGGTCATGAGTCTGTTGTCTGACCACATCTTCTTGTTGTAATGGTTGTTCTGCGGGTAACTGATTTTCAACTTGAACATTTTTGTCTCCCTCGGTTTCTATAATGCGCCCAGACCTTAGTTGAAGGTCTTTGCACTCCCTTAGATCGGTTTCTAGTTCTGGTGTTTCAATTATTTGAACGGATTGAACGGTCTGTTATTTGGGTTCGGGTTGGGTTGGGCTGGGAGTTGCGGTCTTAAGTTGGACTGGGGATTTTGTTGTAGTGCATATGGCGTTGGTAGTGTAGGTTGAGGGAGTGGAATGGTTCCTACTGGCTGATTCATCGGTCTTTGCCAGTTTGTCTGCTAGGCTTGAATCTGCGAAGTGGAAGGGGACCATTGTGTTAGATAGGCATTGTTTTGCCAATATGGTGGAGCATAGGGAAAATTTGGCCAATTAGATTGGTTTGTTTGATTCGGCCATGGTGATGAAGGAAATGGTTATTGTGACCAGTTTGAAAAGGGAGGTTGATTTTGCCACATTGTATTATATTGTTGAGCATGATATTGCGGAGGCTGGAAAGAAGAAGATGAATAAAAGGACATACCTGATTGTCGTGGCTGCCATTGACGATGCTGATTAAGTAGGTACACCAGTTCTGATTCTTCCTCCACTTCCTTATACACTGCTTTCAAACCAGGAAGTAAGGGGCAATTCTCTGTGGAGTGGTCTTTTGTACAAATAGCACAGACTTGAACTGCATCTAGTGGACACTCTTTGTGGCTACGTTTCTTTCTGCATCTAGGGCAGAATATTGCCAGGTTTTTCTATGCTTCTGCTTGTTTTTGTTTCGCTTGCATAATATCGAGTTGTGTTGTCAGAGTCCCCAATATATCAGTTTTGAAATTCTTCAGTAAATTTCCGATTTCTGCGCAGGTTACTCCTTCACCAGAGATCTTGTTGTCCCTTGTGAACCTGTCATGTTCTGCTGGTTTTAGCCTTGTGCTGCCCCGCGAACTCCTGATACATAAGTCAATAATGTTAGCAAAATTTTCTTGATGAATGTCTCCTTTTCCCATAATATTTAATGTTTCAACTCATTGTTCCTTCATCCCTTTATTTAATGTTTTTAATACATTGTCAGGTAAGGGTAATGATGCATAAGGAGATATTTGAAGATTATACTGAAAACGTTCAACATATTCTTCTAGTGTCTCATTAGGTCTAGCTACCATTTGAAATATTTCATCCTTTAACTCTCTAGACCTACAATAATCCTGATATTTTTTCAGGAAAGCACCTTTCATCTGATCCCAGTCGTTTATGAAACCTCCACCTAACTCCATAAACCATCGTAAAGCAACCCCTTTTAATGTAGAGGGAAATAATTTCAGCTTTTGGGGATCAGTGGTATAGTCGTACCCCCTGCACAGCACATCGAATTCAAACAAAAATGTATCTGGATCTTCCGATGTTAGGCCATGGAATGTAGGGATATGCTGGAGAGGAATGGTCTTTATAGGTGCATTAATTGCAGTATCTACAATGGGATATTGCAGTGTGGAGGTTTGGGGGGTTTGCTGGTTCTGGGCCATTTGGTCAAATATGTGCCAATAACCTTCTGAGATTTCTAGGAGGGTATTCCTAGGCTGGCTAGAAGGAGCAGGAATGGCCTTAATAACACTTCCTTTGTCTGGGATGATGAGGGTTTCTTGCTGAACTAATGTCTGGGGGGATCTTAGCTCTTTAGGTTCTTCAACTTTGTTCTCGATAATTTTGACAGCACTTCCCTTATCTGGGCTACTTAATGGTTGAATTATTCCAAGAGGATATCTTGGTTCTTCGGTTTCCCCTGTTTCTCCTCTTCCTTTGCAGAGATTACTAAGGTACCCTTCTTGTAACGATTTTGGGCTAGAATTCTCAATTTCTTGAAAATCTTGCTCCTCTGTTTGGCTATGCACCTCAACAAAGGCTACAAATGGTGATTCTGTGGCCCGAAGGGAACTAGTAGGTTGTCTAGAAGCAACTTTTCTAAGTCCTACTAACAACTGAGATTATGCTTTTTTTAAGGATTTTGTCTATAAAGGTCGATCGGCCAAGGGTCACTGGTCCCTTAGCTTTATCAGGCTTGGGTAGTGGTTTAAGATTCTTTTCAGGCTTTTTCTGCTTAGACATGCACACAATTCAAATAATTATTTCTACCCAAAATAACAACAAATCTGCAGGAAAGCGGGGAGGGGAGCAGGGCTATTACATGCTCTGTATGCAGGTTCTTACCTTCCATTTTTAAAACCCAACTCTTTCCTAACAGGTACTTACACTACTCTCCTTTTAAAAGAAACAAATGGCTACACTCTTCCCTGGCAACGACGCCAAAATGTTGAGCAGTAAAAAGGGTCTTTTTAACCTCTATTTACCCTACATTAATTATCAATTAGGTACGATTTTTTTATCTCAAGAGTGTACTCAGTCTGAGGCAATCACTTGTTTAAGAGTAATGTTTGTAGTATAGTGATTTTCAAAGGTAAACAAATGCTGGAAACAAACTCTGATTGTGATGGCAAGAAACTCAAATTCTTTATAACTAAATCATTCACTTAAGAAACTACAACAATCATCAGTTAAGGATGCAATAATGATAACTCTTTCCCCTGTAAACTGATGTAAATGAAAATCAATCAAAGGCAAGATCTCCAATCTGGGAACTAGACAACAATAGTCAATGTTCGCTACAGTTGTAGATCTTTCTATTCACACTAAAGCAAATACTTGAAATAACAATTCAATTAACAGAAAAGGAACAACAACTAATCTATTGAAGAGATCGAACGACAAAGCTTAATCTATAGGAATGAATTAAGCAACAATCTTAACCGAAAGGAATTGAACATCAATCTTTAACTAATAAAGGAATTGAACAACAATCTAAGAAAGGAACAACAAACTTAAGTCTTCAGAAATTGAACAACAAACTTAATCAAGTGTAAACACATAGCAAATCTGGAGTAATTGAATCAGTAATCTTAAATGGACATTAACCACAGTTATAAAGGAACGGAAATTGCAATGATAATGGAACAGTAATCTAATGAACAACAATCAAAATTGTAAGTAAACCGTAGCTAAATGAACAACAATGTCAATTTGTAAATGAACAACAATGTCAATCTGTAAATTAACAACAATATCAATCTGTAAATGAACAACAATGTCAATCTGTAAATGAATAGCAATATCCGAATTAGATAGTGCGATACTAATTCAGAATGAACAACATAACATTTTCAGTTGCAAATGATAATCTTGCTATTTCAATTATGAATTCGATATAACAGAGCAAATCAATGAAATGTTCAGGAACAGAAGATTACTAGATAAAGCGAATTTAAAAGAATGCAAAGGAAATCAAACCACACATGAATGTAATCAGAAAGTAATGATACAGAAAGAAAGTGATCCACTAGGGCCAGGCCCTTAGCCACCAGGGAAGCACTGCTGCGGTTGCTCCAGAATCAAAAGACGGAATAGCAACGAAGTTATGTATTAATCATAAAAGCAGAGTTACAGCTATCGCTCTTTAAAGAGAGTCGATGATCAAAGTTCAGATGACAACAATAAATTCTACAAATCAACAATAATATTCGCCCCTTGGGCTAGTAGTGCCGTCCCTTTTTATAATGGCCAGGTGAAAATATAAAAAATACAGATAAGTCTTGAGGTAGTGATCCCTTAGGATCAAAAGATCCTGATGGATTCGCCATATCTTTAATCTTCAATTATCATGTCGTCCTCTTGTGCTGATATCATGTTTCTTCTTCCTTTTCCTGGTCCATGCACTCCGATCTTAATTTCCTCGTCTGGATGCGGTTTCCTGTCAAAGGGACAACAGTTGGTCCTGCTTTGTCTTTTCCTCCAGAATATTGATTTTCCATTTTCTTCACTTTCTGCATAGAAAAAGACAATAATTAATCATTTTACATCAATCAAAAATCCCCTTAATTCTATCATAATCCTTTAACATATGATCATCTTAGAATGTAAAGAAGTTATGGTTTAAAGGAAAAGATAAAGAAATAAGTGGTAATTACATACCTTTTCCAATGCTCAACACCTGCTGCT
>APFE030802233.1:0-30856 GCA_000404065.3 Pinus taeda
AAGTAGCAGGATGTTTACCCATCTGATGTGAGTAGTTTTCTCTCTTTTCCATCGGATGCATGGCACCCAATGTGTGGCATTGGGCGGGACTCGGTTGAAACCGTTTACCGCTCGAAGCCTTTCTGACATCCTACTGGTTTTCGTGTGGGACCCATCTTTGGCGGAATCGGTGCGATATCCGTACGGTTTTATGACTTTTCAGTTTCGGGTCGGTCATGGCTTTTCCTTCATTGAGGGGTTTGCTCGACGATATCCGATTAGTGACTTGTCACTAATCGCATATCAAAAACCTCCCCTGTTTCTCAAAAAGACCTCCCATTTCGCCAATTCATGACAGTGCGCATTACCATGGGCCAACGATCTGCGCACTTGACCAAGGGTCCTCGTTGCTCCTTGCTGCTCACAAATTACAATTGTTCTGAAGATATTTCTTGTAAGCTCGACCTTTGTAAGTCTTTGAAACTTTGGCATGAATTTTTCAGAGTTATGAAAACTTAGAGAGTGTTTTAGGATCCAATTCAGATCAAAACTACAATGGGTATTCATATAGTGATGCTTCCTACTAACCAGCCTATGTTAGTAGTTAAATAGAATTACTAAGAAGTGCATTTAAATGATGGAAAAACCAAAAAACATCGGCACACAAGACTTTGTTTCATATGCCCTTGGGACCTCCCATGATGCGATAGGTAAAGGTTAGGCTCTGACACGAATGCAAAGTTATAGAAAAAACACAATATAGTTCACATTGGTCAAATGAATTTACAAAATGCACATAATATAGTTCACATTGGTCAAATGATGGTACATATAAGAAAGCGTATTTCATCATAATTCGCCAAAATCAGACAATACAATTTAAATATTTTTGGTTATTTAAAATACATGTTTGAATGGATAAATGGATTTATAACTCTTGAAAACCCTGGAGCACTCGAATTATGCAGATTAAACAATTTAAACTCAAGTTTTCAAAATTCTTTGTCAAATTTTTATTAAACCTAGTCAGAAAAATTGTCATGAAAAATGTCATCTTGTCTATAAGTTAGACTACACCCATATATATATGGAAAGTGACTTATAAATATACAATAACTAAGTTTCACACATAATCAATTAATTGAGAGAGTATCTCAACCACACAACAATATAAGACTATTAGTTGGAGGGAATCTCATAACCAATTAAGTAGGCCTAAAAAAATTCCTAGAATTAACACACATAGATGCAAGTGGGAATTGCTTGCTTTAACATGAAAAACTATCATATGAAGTGAGATATGATAGTCTATTTACATACTAACACAACCACATTAAAAATATTAATGTCTCTATATTCAAGCTTCTGTGATCCATAATGAATTAAGCACAGTCTTTCGGTAGAAATCACATAAGAGAAATTTTTGATCGATGCATTTCGAATCAACAAGTGTGGTTCATCATTAGGACCAGATGACCATGGAAAAGGCTTAAATAGAGATCCTTTGTCATGGTCTGCCTCTTCATCTAGTCCTAATGATGAACCACACTTGTTGGTTCAAAACGCGTCGGCCAAAAATTTCTCTTATGTGATTTCTACGAAAAGAATTTGCTTAAAAATTAATTTCATTGATATAGCCCAAGACTTTATGAACATATAACTAAAAAACCTATTGCAACAAAAATATTATTATTAGCTTTAAAAATATTAATGTGGCTGATATAGCCCAAGGCTTCATAAATATATAACAAAGAAGACTATCGTAACAAAAATATTATTATTAAATATTGCAACAAAAATATTATTATTAACTTTGATTTTAATTAACCGTTAAGAATCCGAGGCAATGATAAAAAGAGGAGCGTTGAAGAGCTTCTATCCTTTACAACCAAAATATAAGACAATTTTTCTAAATTTAAGTACGCTTTGAAAATCGTTAGGAAATTGGTGGGGGAAACCACCTTGTAGGAATATAATTTTTTAAATTTATTAAAAGTCAATGCAACCTAACAACCATAGATGAGCATGCATATACAGAGCCTATTCCCTTGAAAATCAATCTAAGATGTCAATTAAAAAATATAAAAAGTCAAAAGATTTCCATCCACCTTAATATGAAATAACATGCCTTTGGCTAATTAAAAATCTCTATAATAAAGTACTCTAAATCCTGCAGCATGAGAAGTACAACGTATTTCAAATGCATAAAACTTTTCAAGAAGAAAATTTCAATGTGAGATTGTGTCCAAATATGATGTGATACTCATGATCAGTCTACAACCCACTAGAGATTGGGCAGCGTTAGAGCCATCTGCAGATTCATAAGAAGTTCTTTATTCAGATGACAATGCAGCTATCAATGTTACTCAAAGCATAATACAATAAGCAAACACAGAGTTCATTGCGGGTTAGTTGAAGATGCAGAGCATTGAATTCGTCGACAATTCGAAAGATATCTGTAAAATATAACGTTGTGGGAATCTACTCTAAGCAAGCTCAATTACTGAAGCACAAGGGATTATTGTTATTGAAACACGATAATGGGTGTACGTGTATCTGATGAGAAAAATGAGCAGACTGTAATGGTTATGCTTCCCATTAGGTTTGATGAGAAAATGACTGCGATGCTTCACATTAGATTGGAAGGTGCATGATAAGTAGTTGACTTTGATTTTTATGTTAGAATAATGGAGTGTTTGGAATTGTGATTTGTTTGGTCGATGAGTTATACTCTTAGTTTACTGACTTTTTAGTTAGAGTTATGAGTTGGTTTTTTTATTATATGTGTTATATTTTATTTTTTTTATATTAAAATTTTATGATTTAGAAGGTTTAATATTGGTCATTTTTTATATATGTGATATGAGATGTCTGATTAATTATTTGGATAATAGAGTGTTATCTCACGTTTAAGATTTGTGAATTTTTATATATGTAATGTTTGATTAACTATGTGGGTAATAGAGTGTGATCACATATAATGTGAGAATGTGTAGTTTATTTTATTTTTGTATTTTTCATTTTTATATGGTTTTTTAGGTGCAATTTGATTTTGGCGTTAAAGTAGTTGGGACCATGTGGTTGGATCAACGATACCTAGGATATTGGCTCGGATCCACTAGTGGATCTTGCATACATTGGATGGGATGGCTAGCTTGAGAGTGATTTGATGATTAGTCACACACCATAGCTTCATAGCAAATTAAGACTTTAAATTTTAATAACTTGTACATCACTATTTCCACTCAATTTATTCAAAATTTCATTGTCTAGAAGCTCTTAGAAAAAAGTTATAGCAAAAACTTCACGATGTCTTGAATGAGCTAGCTAAACAACTAAAGACTAAGATCACAAGCTTTAATACAAATGTAATAATCTAAGCAACTTGAAAGTGACAAAAGATCAATCATTATAATTTTATGCTCCACATATAGGTTTTGAACAAAGGGAATCAAACTAACATTATATTTTTTAGTGCAACTCATGGCAAGAAATAATGAACTTTGCATCAAGTGGTTATGGAAGAACTTTGGGTTGGCTTTAATATGCTAGCATGGGTGTCACTTCATTTTTATCTTGGATCTAAAGTAATTAGTTATATTAATCAAATGTTCCTTAATCACACTATAAATGTGCTTGAATTGTTGAAGAAATTTGGTATGGAAGATTGTAAACATTATTTTATGGCCATGGAACTGAATTTGAAACTTTCAATATTTGAAAATATGGAATTGGTTGATAGTACTAGGTATAATAAATTGATTAGAAGCCTCTAAGGGAAAAATGGAATTAGGAAAAAAAAAAAATACTAAATTCATTTATGTTGGTCTTCCTTACCGGAAAAACAAAAACAATTCACTTTCATATGATATATTGTAAAATAAATGGATGAGAGAATATTTATGGCTATTGTTCAAAGATAATATCTTCTATTGCAAAATATAAACAAAAGTTACTAACTCTTTAGTATAAGTGTTGAAGATATCAACTTAAGAAGCAACCTATAAAATTAGACTCGGATTTTTCAAGATCTTAGTGTAATTCAACAATCTAGTCCCCTCATCTAAAATTAATGAGCAAAAGCCAATTAACAATAAAGATCACCACTAATTTGCATCTACAGCAAATATCACTTTATCAAATCTCTCAATTATCAGAAACATCATCAAACCCAAATTTTGTTTATCTAAATCAAATTAATTACAACACTGGAATTAATTTTCTTATAATTAACTTTCATAAAAATTAAATTAATTTTTTAATTAACTGTTACAACATTGAAATTAATTTTCATGAAAATGAAATTAAATTTTAAATTAACTATTAAAAAAAATAGTTTATTTTTCAAAACAAAATTTAATATTTTTAATGGTTTATTTTTCGAAACAAAATTTAACACAGTCTATTAAAAGCATTGCAGAAATACATGGAGCATCAAGTAATTTTTCTGCTTTACTATAGATCTCATTTTACAAAAATAACTTGTAATTCCATTCATAAATGTCAAAGAAAAAACGATTATTTTTCACCATTTATGAGAATTATTTGTGGAGGGTTTAAGCATAGGCCAATAAAATAGTTAAACATAACAGTTTCTCGTTTTCGTCAAGATACACATAATTTGATGGGTTCAGTCATCATCCTCAGAGCTATCGCTGACGTCAAACGGTAATTTCAGGGACTACGGGTTAAAATCTCGCCCGTGTTTTCCTTGTATGTAAGTGCCGTTATTGGAGATCTCATTACCCACTTTCTCAACTCAGAACCATTGAAGCATTAGGTGTAATCCTTGCCAGCTATTCTCCGGTAACTAAGAGAACATTTGTTCAAGTTTATCATCCTATGATTAACGTCACCATCGTCATGCTCATACAATATCATCATTGTAATCATCATCATGGTCATACTACCCACTATCATCATAGTAATCGTCATACTGCCCAATGTCATCATAGTCATACTGAACAGTATCATCATAGTCATACTGCCCAATATCATCATCGGGCTGAACAGTATCATCATCATGATCATAGTCATAGTCATCGGCCATCCATTCATCATCGCCATTGTCATTTCGAACGCAAACAAAAACGGAAAATACCACAGGTGTCAGATCTCTGATTCCACAGGCCTGTCATACAGAAGGTCGTACCAGTGTTAGTTGGAGATCTTAATGCCAACAGTATGGGTGAACGATTACGGAAATACAGAGGTGTGAAGCGTAGTAATAGAAAATGGGCGGCACAAGCTAGTTATCGAAAAAAAATCCTGAGAAATCGAAAAAGTCGGCTCATCTTGGAACTTTTCCGACAGCAGAGATCGCTGCAGTTGCGTACGACGCAGCTGTCTTGGTCCTAATTAACGAGTCACGTGCCAATCGTCTGAACTTTCCAGAGTATTCTCCTCACATAAAAAGCATAGTAGAAGGCTGAAGGAGAAAAGCCTTCTACTATGCTTTTGATGTGAGGAGAATACTCTGGAAAGTTCAGACGACTGGCACGTGACTCGCCCCTTAGGACCAAGACTGCTGCGTCGTAGGCAATTGCAGCCATCTCTGCTGTCGGAAAAGTTCCAAGATGGACCGACTTTTTCGATTTCTCAGAATCGTTTTTTCGATAACTAGCTTGTGCCGCCCATTTTCTATTACTACGCTTCACACCTCTATATTTCCGTAATCGTTCACCCATACTGTTGGCATTAGGATCTCCAACAACACTGGTACGACCTTATGTATGACAGGCCTGTGGAATCAGAGATCTGACACCACATTTAATGAAAATACCACGTACCATCCACTCATCATCGCCATTGTCAATTGAAAGGCAAACAGAAATGACAATATGCTGTCCACCTGTAATGAAAATACCACCTGGAATTCTATCATTGGGGATAAGGTAGTACTTAAAATTGTGGTCTAGAAACATCTGGTACTCGTCAAATGTGACCTTAAGAAACCCCTGTGGATCACAAACATGAACCTCTCTGTCATGGGTGGATCAAGTGTTTCCAGATAATAAGGCGTCCCTACTACATTAAGTTTTGTGGATTTTATAAGTCGGGAGTCTAGGAAGATGCATCGAACACATGTATTCCCAAGCCAACTTGTCGCATAAGTATTCTATCACTACCACATAGAGCAATGAATCTAATATGAAGACGACTACGGGGCTTCATCTCAGTTTGCCAGCGAATTCTTTCATGGTGTTTGGAATAGATTTTCAGAGTAATTTCATCTTTCCAACCAGTTTTGCCATAGTTACACATCGACATATCCCTATGTCCTGGAAACAAAAGACACGAAGATCAGTTGTTTCAATTGTCTACTCCGCTTTCCAATCAAACCTGACGGTATTTACCTATAAACCACAACAGCGGAAAGTTGTAGGAAGCAAGTAAAAATGTGTCGAATAACAAGGGAACAAACAGTTGGTAACCTTACAATTATTTGGTCCCCAAGAAGAAGATTTGAGATTGGAATTTACTGCAAGAAAGGGATGGTCTATGTTCAAGGAAAAGCATCAGGAATGTTACAGTCTAAATTTTCTTGTTTTTTAGGTGGCATTCCAGTATCAATGGTACATCAACTACATAATAATAATTTGACTAATATTGTTGATATTCCTTTTGAGTGCTTTATGAACTACATCAAGGCAGTAGATGACCAAGTTACCAGGGCTTTGATTTCTGATCGCATTGTTTATAATATGGATTATGATGATGAAGAATGACTTCACCAATTCAATAATAATATTGCAGATTTGATGGCAAAGAAACTAATAAAAGTACCAAGATGTTCTTGAGGGAGTTCTATTTATTTATCTAGTGTATGCAGAACTCTTTCAAGAACATCTTGGGTTATTTTATTAATTTCTTTGCCATCACAATCTGCAATATTATTATCGAATCTTCATCATCACAATCCATATTGTAAACATAGCTATAAGAAATCAAAGCCCTGGTAACTTGGTCGTCTATTGTCTTCATGTAGTTCAACAGTACTAGTCAAATTATTATCATCTACTTTACTTACAATTGGTATTGGAATGCTGACTAAAGAACCCAGAAAATATAGATTGTAACATTCCTAGTGCTTTTTCTTGAACAGAGACCATCCCTTTCTTCCAGTAAATTCCAATCTCCAATCTTGTTCAATAATTGGCCACCAAATATTTGTAAAGTTGTCAATTGTTTGTCCCCTTGCTATTCTGCGCATTTTTACTTGCTTCCTGCCAGCTTTTAGTTGTTGTGGTTTATAGGTAAATACCTTCCGTCCATTGATCTTCACAGCAAGAACACTTCAACGAACCCTTAAAAAAATAGATATCTCGGTAGCTTTATCCATACCCTTAAAAAATAGATATCTCGGTAGCTTTATCCATAGTGGCAGTTGCATAGGCCCCTGTAAACTGCAACCGTCTGGTAAAATTTCCAGCCGGGTTGGAAGGAATATCCTTCCAGACTATGTCCATCGGCTCATCCAATACTAAAGATCATTAAAGATTATGCATCACCAAGCCATGTAGAGATGAAGAGAAAGCATATCCAAGAAGTTCCTAGGGTATTGCCAATTTTTTTGAAGATTTCCTCAGTCCAGAAATGCAGGGGCAAACCAGGTAGCGTAACCCAGATTGGCCCTGCCCCGAACTATTCTTTGTGAGGGCTGAAGAGCGGGCTCCATCTCCTTAGCATGACCGGAGCTTGTTCGATGTGCCATGACTAGAGTTACCTTCATGAAGCAATGTACATATCGGAAATAATTGAGAATATAATTCTACTAGGTCAGACATCTTTCGCTAGTTTTCTCCAAAACATCGACCAGTTCTTGCGGGTGGATTTCTAAAGAAAAAGAGAGTCTTGTAGGTGGATTTATCAAACAGAGAAAGCTTTCGATGCACAGAACGAACTGACCTCTATATAAATATATACCCTAGATGTGTTTAATACCCATAAAAACCGAGATGTGTTTAATACCCATAAAGATGGTATTATTCGTTGTTGACCAGATTACGAATATATACCCGAGATGTGTTTAATACCCATAAAAATGGTATTATTCGTTGTTGGGCAGATTACGAATATATACCCGAGATGTGTTTAATACCCATCAAAATTCCATGAAACTATTTCGGTGTCTTCTGCAAAAAGCTCGATATATTTTCCTCCTCTAATTGATTCAATCGGAATGCTTTGAAACTTTCGTTATGGATTTTCATCTTCATCTCTAGGAACTATTATGAAAGAATTATTATTGCTGTTAAAACGTATGTATTCAACGTCCATTAGATTTTCGCATGTAGGCCGAATAGAATAATATCTTACCCGTCAACTTTCGAATTTTCAGGCGGCTGAAATAATTCATGGATAACCAGCCAGGCATACACCTTCGTATTGTTTAACTCTTAGCGATTGTTCGACTTACACGAGGCACAGGGTTTTGACAACCTTTTATCATCCACGGAATGATCTCCTCTGGAATGTGAAGCATCTGGAATGCCGAAGGTCCCTTGGGCTTGGGCAGCATCTGGCGATTGGTTGTTCATCTGGTTGTTGAAAGAAGGTGAAGGGGCATTTGTTCAAAAGCAGATTGTGTGAGAAATAGTAAGATCACAACGTCTTTTATTATAGCTGCGTGTCGGGTTTACGGCTTTGTTTTCCATCTTTTAATTTGTAAATAAATAACTGGCAAACATAACATAGGGTTTTCAAAGTTGAAAATTAAGTGTGTATATTGTCGTAATATATTTTTATGATTGAAAAATATAAACTTGACCAAGATTACAATTTTTTTTAAATGATAGAAAAATATTAAAAATGAAAATATATATCATATTGATTTAGTTTAGTCATTAATTTTATTATAATGATATAATGGTTGCCATTTTATATTCAAGATATGTAATTGGATACATTTAAGTATCTAAGAAATTTATTTGGAAAAGTAAGTATTTCAAAATGTAAAGTAAATGAAAGTACTAATTAAATTCGTGAATATTAATTTAAATAAAGTTATTTGTTTTTTTAATTAGTTGAGATTCATTTTAAGGCTGAAACTACTAAAATCATTTAATTTCTTTTTACTATAAAAGTGTTTTGCATTTTAAGATATTTGATCCCTCTAGGTGCTTGGTAGATCCAAGATAGATCTAAATCAGTTTAATTTTCACACTTAAATAGACTAAAACAAAATTAAAATACTTATTTTTGAGCCAAGAGACCCTATATCTCCACTATTGGTTAGATTTCAAGTATGTTGAAATAGTATTTTCAACTGCAGTCTCAGTCCTTTGCCATACCCTCCAATGATGTATCCCCCATTAAACAGCTGCAGCTCCAGCCCTTGCCTTAATTCACCATTACAAAGTGATTTATTACGAAATGGTGGTCATTCACAGAATGGTGGTAATTTATTACAGTTGGTAAAAATAGTAGACACAGGTTCTGCAGACATGGAGAATGTACCACAACATCTAGAAATTTCAGGAATTAAACTTATTTGTCAGCCCCTCCATACCTTGTTTTAATCTCTGGTCTTGTCATAAAAATTTCAAATAGTTTTTTTTTTTGTTCACTCAATCTTTTTTTTGGTTTCCATATATGAAATGTAATGTTTTTTTTCTTTCTGAGTAGTGTGAGCTAACGAGAGACAAAGTGCTCTTTGTAATGAGTAAGAGTATAGAGATAGTTTTTTTTTTTTTATAATACGCAGCAACGCATATGTATGAATGAAAAATTTACACACACCAGTGTAAGATATTTGCGCTGAAATAGAGTGTTTTGTAGATGCACAGCAGTGCGGACAAAACAGTGCAAAGTGCAGAGGCAGCAATGCAAAGACAGTGTGTTGATTTTAAGAGGAGACAGAGTATTTTGCTTTCTATAATGTACAACAGTGTAGACACAGTAATGTAATTTTTTTTGAGAGAGTGAAGTTTTTTAACTGCCTCTTAAGCAGCCTTGTTGTAATTCCTCTGTTAGAGGAAGTATTGTTAATGAATACAAAGTCCCTTTTGTTGTGCATTGTTGAAACTCTGTTATCAGAAAATATTATTTTTGTTTTGTTGCGTAAAAAACAGAGTGTTGCTGAAACAACAGTTTTGCGTTGCTGAAACACCGTATTCCGCAAATGATTTATTTTTTTTAATTTCCTGTGTTAAAAACAGAGTATTATTCTCTGTTTGTCTATTCTGGAATTATCAGAAATTCCCAACATGGTATCAGAGCTTGTCCAGGCTTTTTCAAGGTGTCAAAGAAGTGAAGGAACTTGCTGCAGCAGCTTCTCCAGCAGAGTGAAGATATTCAAGAAAGGATGTAGGTATTTCCCAGATTAGTTTTATGTGTTGCTGTTGAAGACAGACAGTGATTTTTAAATACACACTCTGTATTTTGAAGCATAGTTTAGAGTGCAAGAATGGCTAGCTCCAGCACCAACACAAGCACTAGCATGAGTATGTCTAATACTCAGCTCCCACAATTTAATGGGAAAAGCTATGACTATTGGGCAATAACCATGAGAGCCCTATTTGCCTCACAAGATCTATGGGAATTTGTTGAATATGGGTTTGAAGAACTAGCAGATGAAAATGAGTTTAACAGATTAACTCAGGCAGAGAAAGATCTGTTGAAGAGCAATAGGAAGAAGGATTCAAAAGCCCTCGTATTTTTGTATCAAGAAGTGCATGAGAGTGTGTTTCCAAGGATAGCAGCAGCCAAGACATCCAAAGAAGCATGGAAAACTCTCAAGACATCCTATCATGGCATGAAGAAATTAAAGACAACAAAACTACAGTTGCTGAGGAGAGATTTTGAGAATCTTTGCATGAAGGAGTCAGACAATATTGACTCATTCTTCAGACATGTAATTGGTCTGGTCACACAGATAAGGACTCATGGAGAAATTCTTGAAGAAAGGAGGATTGTGGAGAAACTATTGAGGATCCTACCCTCAAAGTTTGATGTGATTGTCACCACCATAAAAGAGACAAAGGATCTTTCAAACTTCTCAGTTGATGACCTACATGCATCACTGATAACACATAAGCAGAGGTTGAGTAGAAATGAAAAATCATCTCTAGAGCAAGCCTTTAAGAACCATATGTCTTTTGGAAGTGGTAGAGGTCAAGGCAAAGGAAACAAGAGAGGAAGAGGCAGAAGCCAAAACAGAAGTGGAAGAAACAGTCCAGCAAATGCTCAAGGAAGAGGCAGGAATCCAAATCAGAAGCAAGGCCAAGGCAGCAGTCAACAAAGTGGACAACATCATGCTCAAGGACAAAGGTATGAAAAACCCAATGTCCAATGTTATTATTGTAAAAAATATAGGCATTATGCCAATGAATGTAAGAAGAAGCAACATGATATGAATAATATATCTAGTGCAAATATCACTAGAAAAAATATCAGCCAAGATAATGTGCACTTAGCTTGTAACATGGCTGAAACAAACAGTGATGATATATGGTTTCTAGACTCTGGTTGCAGCAACCATATGATAGGAAAGATAGCCTTGTTTTTGAAATTAGGTCAAAATGTGAAATCACAAGTCACACTTGGGACTGATAGTAAAATTTATGTTATGGAAAAAGGAGAAGTTAAAATATTTACAAAGAAAGGTGAAAAGAAAACCATAGCAGATGTATATTATGTTCCTGGAATGAAATGTAACCTCTTGAGTATTGGTCAGCTTGTTCAAAAGGGGTACAATGTTTTCTTTGTGAATGATGTATGCACCATCATGCATAGAGCACCCAGCAAAAGATGTAT
Source organism: Pinus taeda (assembly GCA_000404065.3). Classification (NCBI taxonomy): domain Eukaryota; kingdom Viridiplantae; phylum Streptophyta; class Pinopsida; order Pinales; family Pinaceae; genus Pinus; species Pinus taeda. The sequence continues at coordinate 11,737 of APFE030802233.1, forward strand.
TGCTGAAGTGAAGATGACAAGGAATAGGATGTTCCCTCTCACAATAAAGACAGATTTGAAAAATAAAGAAGTAATAGCAGCAATGTCACAAGAGGCTTTCCAAAGCGTACTAAAAGATGAAAATTGGTTGTGGCACTTGAGATTTGGACATCTCAACTTTGCAGGTCTTAACTTGTTGAGTAGAAAAAGAATGGTAAGAGGATTACCATTGATAGAGAAACGGGACAGCCTTTGTGAAGGCTGTATCTTGGGGAAACAACATAGAGAAAGTTTTCCATCCGGGAAAAGCATAAGGGTAAAAGCAACCTTAGAGATTGTGCACTCAGATTTATGTGGACCGATGCAAACTCCATCACTAGCAGGCAGCCAATATTTTCTAACATTCATTGATGATTTTACTAGAAAAACTTCGGTTTATTTCATGAAGAACAAAAGTGAAGTGTTTGAAAAATTTTGAAATTTGAAAGCACTTGTAGAAAACCAAAGTGGGCTACATATTAAAGTTCTAATAAGTAATAGAGGAGGTGAGTATATCTCCAAAAAATTTCTATGTTTTTGTAGAGAAAATGGAATTCACAAACAGTTTACCAAAAGGTACACTCCGCAGCAAAATGGAGTTGCTAAAAGGAAGAACAGGACAATCATGGATATGGCGAGGAGCATGTTGAGGGCAAAGCATTTGCCAAATGATTATTGGGCTGAAGGTGTACATTGTGTAGCATACATTTTGAATAGATGCCCTACAAAAGCAGTGATGAACAGAGTGCCGGAAGAAGCATGGAGTGGGAGAAAGCAAGGAGTCACCGACATGAAAGTTTTTGGATGTGTGGCTTATGAACACATTCCAGATTAGCTAAGGAAGGAGTTGGACAGCAAAGGGGAGAAATGTATTTTCATTGGATAGAGTGAGGAATCCAAAGCTTACAGGTTGTATATCACATCTACCAAGATGTTTTTTGTGAGCAGAGATGTTCAGTTCATTGAGGAGGAAGCTTGGGATGGAAGCATAGAGAAAACAGTGAATGTTACAAATTGTTTGTCTCATGATGAAGATGATGAGGAGATGGCTGAAACACATCCCCAAACAGTAGCACCAACACAAGGGCAGCAAGAGACACCCTTGAGGAGAAATGAAAGTGCTTCTCCAAGCACACCACGAGGAGGAAATTCAAGTGCTTCTTCAAGCACTTGTACGCCAAATGAAAGAGGTAAGAAGTTCAGAAATTTAAGTGATATTTATGAACAAGAGGCAACAAATGAATGTATGAATTCTTTGTTTGCTTTATATTGTCATGTTGATGACCCTATTCATTTCGAAGATGCTATTAAGGATAGGAAATGGATAAAAGCTATGGATGAGGATATCAATGCCATAGAAAGAAACAAGACATGGGATTTAGTTGAACTACCAAAAGGAAAGGAAGTCATTGGAGTTAAATGGGTCTACAAGACCAAGAAAAATGTTGAAGGCAAAATAGAAAGACACAAGGCAAGACTTGTTGTCAAAGGATATAAGCAACAGTTGGGAGAGACTATGAGGAAACTTTCGCAGTGGTTGCTAGAATGGAAACCGTGAGAGCAGTGCTATCCATAGCAACACAAAACAAGTGGTAAGTTTACCAAATGGACGTGAAGTCACCATTCCTCAATGGAGTGTTAATGGAAGAGGTTTACATTGAACAACCTCCAAGCTATGAAAAGAAAGCCCAAGAGCACAAAGTGTGCAGATTGAAGAAAGCTCTTTATGGGATGAAGCAAGCACCAAGAGCATGGTACAACAGGATAGATTCCTATCTACTGGAAAATGGATTTGAAAAGTTTGAGGGATAACCCACCCTCTACATGAAAGAAAAGGATGGTAAAATACTAATTGTTGTGTTATATGTTGAGGATGTTATTTTCACAGGTAATGATGATTATCTCATTGAAAATTTCAAAACAGTCATGAAAGAATAATTTGAAATGACTGACATGGGTTTGCTGAAATACTTCTTAGGAATGGAAGTAGATAAAAATGAAAATGAGATCTTTATCTCACAAGCAAAATATGTAAATGAAGTGTTGGAAATATTTAATATGCAGGACAGCAAGGCAGAAATCACTCCCACAGTGATGGGATTAAAACTCAACAAAGAGGACAGCAACAAAGATTTTGATCCTAGTTTGTACAAGAGCATAGTTGGTAGCCTTATGTATTTGACTGCAACTAGGCTGGATATTATGCATGCTGTTAGTTTAATTTCCAGATTCATGGAGAGGCCAAAAGAATCACATTGGCAGGCAGCAAAAATAATTTCGAGGTATTTTAAGGGTACTAAAAGGTTTGACATTTTATATAGTGCTTTAGAATGTTTAGATTTAGTTGGATACACTGATAGTGATTGGGCTGGAAGTGTAGATGATTAGAAAAGCACATCCGGTTATGTTTTTTACATGGGTTCAGGAGCTATTTCATGGGCTTCTAAGAAACAACCTATTGTAGCGTTGTCTACAACAGAGGCTGAACATGTGGCAGGTACAGTAGCAGCATGTCAAGCAGTTTGGATGAGAAGGATGTTAAGGATTTTAGGCCAAGAGTAGGCAAAAGGAACTATGATTTATTGTGACAATAGCTCAGCTATTGCATTATCCAAGAATTTTTTGTTTCATAAGAGAAAGAAACACATTGACACAAGGTTTCATTACATCAGGGAATTGGTAAGCAATGGAGAAATTGTTTTAGTACATTGCAGAACTCAAGAGAAGGTTGGAGAAATTCTAACCAAACCATTGGGACAGAAAGTTTTGAGTTTTTGAGAAAATGTCTGGGTATGACTGATAACCCAGCAGATGAAACTAAAGGGGAGTGTTGAAATATTATTTTCAACTGCATGCCGAGTCCTTTGCCATACCCTACAATGATGTATCCGCCATTAAAATGCTGCAGCTCCAGTCCTTTCCTGAATTCACCATTACACAATGATTTATTACGGAATGGTGGTCATTCACGAAATGGTGGTAATTTATTACAGTTGGTAAAAATAGTAAATACCAGGTTTTACTGCGGACATGGAGAATGCACTGCAACATCCAGAAATTTTAGGAATTAAACTTATTTGTCAGCCCCTCCATACCTTGTTTTAATTTCTAGTCTTGTCATAAAAATTTCAAGTAGTTTTTTTTTGGTTCACACAATCTTTTTTTTTGGTTGTCGTATATGAAATGTAATGTTTTTTTTCTTTCTGAGTAGTGTGAGCTGACCAAAGACAGAGTGTTCTTTGTAATGCACATCAGTACAGAGATAGTTTTTCTTTTTGTAATATGCAACAACGCATATGTATAAATGAAAAATTTACACACACCAGTGTAAGATTTTTGAGGTGAAATAGAGTGTTTTGTAGATGCACAACAGTGCAGACACAGCAGTGCAAAGTGCAGACATAGTAGTGCAAAGACAATGTGTTGATTTTCAGAGGAGACACAGTATTTTGCTTTCTGTAATGTACAACAGTACAGACACAGTAATGTAATTTTTTTTGACAGAGTGAAGTTTTTGAATTGCCTCTGAAGCAGCCTTGTTGTAATCCCTCTGTTAGAGGAAGTATTTTTAATGAATACAAAGTCCCTTTTCTTGTGTGTTGTTGAAACTCTGTTATCATAAAATATTTTTTTTTTTTTGCTGCGTCAAAACCAGAGTGTTGCTGAAACACCAGTTATGCGTTACTGAAACACCATATTCCGCAAATGATTTTTTTTTTTAAATTTCCTCTGTTAAAAAGAGAGTGTGAAAAACAGAGTATTATTCTCTATTTGTCTATTCTGGAATTATCAGAAATTCCCAACAAAGTATAAATGGTTAACGTTTAACATTCAACAAATTTAATCTGATGTCAATGTTTCCCCTAGTTCAAAATTGATTTAATTATTATGAATAAACAAAATATAAATTCAATATTGGTTTTACGGAAGTGGAGTTTATATGTGGGTTCAATTAAAAAATAATAATAATACGTTAAAAGTGTGTTTATATTTGAGAGTAGTTGCACATATGCTATATGAAAAGGTGAAAATAAAAACTAGAACTTCAGCAAGCATTTCTGAAAGATTTAGAAGCGATATCCAAGTCAAGCAAGGTGGTTTGAGGAGTGGTTAAATTCACAAGGGGGTGATGGTATCCAATTTTGCAAGTTTTTGTAAGGCATCTTTTGTATGTAGTTGACCTTATTATGCTCGCTAAATCTGTTCTTGGTTTGCAAAAGCACTTACTGTCCCTTAAGGATTTTTGTAGAAGGGTGGCGACGCAAGTCAATATTAGAAAAATGAAAGTAATGGTTTTCTCTAAAAAAAGAAAACATAACCAACATAAGTTCCACTTGGGAGGCAACATTTTGGGAGAAGTTGTGGATTACAAATACCTCATAATTGAAATAAAAGAACTTTGGGGGATTGGAAAGCACTTTATGCTTTTCAAAATAGGTTTAGAGACGAAGAGTTATGGGACTTGAAAACCACTCAAACTCATTTTGGGTTTCTAGTGATTCCAGTGATTCTCTATGGTTGTGAAGTGTGGGAGAGCAGTACATCTAACATGCAGTGTAAACAAATTGAGAAAATTGAGAAGCGTTTGATTACAAACAAATTCAAAATTACAAGTGTAGTTCTTTACTCTATTTTGTTAACTGAAAGAGGGGCTTCTCTTATTGAAGAAATTTCTATTGTGCGAGTCATAAGGTATTTAAAGAAAAGTGAGTAAATGGAAGAGTGCAGATGGCCTAAGGTTGTCCTTAATGACATATTGTGCAAAAGAAAAAATACTTAGATGGAGAAAAATAACAGATGGTTTATTAAATGGGGTATTTGGTTGAACATGTGTCTCATAAATAGTAAAGAGATAAAATATTTTGTTATGGATAAGTTCCACAAGGGTACATGGGATAAAGAGCTAGGGGAAAGAAAAAATACCATATTGAAGTGTTTTAATCCCACTCATAATCATCAACAAAAAGCATACATAGAGGCAAATATTTCTTGGAGAGCCAAAATTCTTATTGCTCGGTTAAGGATTAATTCTCATCAACTCTGTTGTGAAACAAGGTACTGGAAAAGGACAAAAGAAGCATGGGAGGAAAGAGTATATATTTTTTGTTCTTCTAGAAAAGTGGAAATAGAAAAGAATTTCATTTTAGAATGTGAGGCCTTCAAAGACAACAAGGAAAGTTATGTAGATATTCTAGCATCTAGCTCTTGGGATAATCCATTTAGCAAGGGGTTTGTCAAGAAGCTATGAGCATTTATTGTGAGGTTTCACAAGAAAATGGTCAAATACATCAACCCGATGAAGAAGCAGTCTGTCCCATAATCTATCTTTAGCCTTGTGGACATTATAATAATTTTCCTTCTTTCTTTCTTATGGTAATGTAAACAATACTAGTTAATCATATTTCTTAATTTTTTGTGGTGGCATTCCACAATACAATATTTTATTAGTTGTTTTATTTTTTTATAAAAATTTTATGTGTCTATATTTAAGTTAAACTGAAGGTACTAGCTACTATGTAGTCCTTGTTAATTATTGTTTTATATTAAATGAATAAAAAGAATATACATTAAAAAATTTGATGCCTATTTATTTTTCTTAGATATTATAATTTATTTGATTTATTTATTTTTAACTATGTTCGATAAGTTGGTTTATTTTGGAATAGAAATTCCATCATTTTAATTTAATTTTACATAATTATCAGTTCGATAGGTGGTAATTTCACCTCCATGGAATATTTTAGGATGTTGTTAGTAGTATATGTTGGCAATATTGTCATTGATGGCAAAGGAGCAGAAAGGTAAGCAGGAGCATGGCACAAAGGAGAAGCAGATACATTGATGGGCTGACACAATATTGATGTTGGCATGTTGATGGCTTGATGCTTGGATAATGTTGTAGAGATTGTTTAATGAATAATTTGTGGTGACGCTAGTTTGTTATTAAAGGGAATTGTTGTGATGCAAAGGCAAGACTCCATGAAAACAAAGGAAAATCTCCATGACAGCAAAGGCAGATTCCATGATAGCAAAACAAGACAAGACTCAAGAAGGTTGAGGCAACGACATAAAGAAAAGATGAATTTGAACATATATATGGCTTTACAGAGTGAATGTCGCATACATGTGCTTGCATTATTTTCATATGTTGTGTGCATATTGTTTACATTGGAGAATGCTTGCATGTGTTGCGGTGGTGTAATGTGGTTTTTTCCACTATGTTGATATTGACGCACCTAATAATTATATATGGTTGAAATAATATGTAGTGGAGCAATCATTTATTTTATAATATTAAAAGTATAAAGAATTTGGAAATGAATGAGTGGAAGGAAAAGAGTCAAGCATGTTCACTTTATATCCTAGTTATATACCTTTATGATATCGTAGTGTTTTCCAAGTCAGATCAATAGCATTTGGATCATCTTAGGCAGGTCTTTATTAAGTGTAGGAAATATGGCATCTCGCTAAATCCTAAAAGTTCTTTATTTGGTTTGGAAGAAGGAAAACCATTAGGCCACATTATCTCCAAAGATGGAATTTGGATTGATCCAACCAGGATTGAGACTATTTTGCAAATAGATCACCCCAGGAACATTAAAGAACTTTAGGCATTTTTAGGAAAATTAATTTTTTTAAGAATATTCATCTCGAACGTAGCTGAATTGATTAGACTATTAAATAACATGTTGAAGAAAGATTCAACTATTAAATGGATAGTAGAGGCTAAAAAATCATTCGAAGATATAAAACTAGCCTTGACTCAAACACCAGTCCTCATAAGTCCAATGTTTGACAGAGAATTTGTCATTTTTTCTTTTGCATCTGAACATAGTATTATTGCAGTTTTACTACAAAAGAATGATCAGGGATTCGAACAACCAATAGCCTTGTTTAGTAAAGCTCTAAGTGATTCATCCTTAAAGTATAACATAATGGAAAAACAAGCTTTTACTTTGGTACAAGCAATCAAAGATTTCAAAGTATATATCTTGTATTCTCACATTATAGCTTATGTTCCCAATGTTGTAGTCAAAGACATTCTAACGCAGATTGGAATTGATGGAAAGAGGGGAAAGTAGATAGCTATCGTATTAGAGTATGACATAGAGATTAAACCTACAAAATTAATCAAAGGCCAAGGGCTGGCTAAACTTATGGCTGAAACCAATTGTGAAGCCCTAGGTATAAATTTTATTCGAGGACTAGATAATGAAGAGGAGATGGCGACTCCATAGATAAGCCAAGCCTTTTTAGACTCACCTTGATATGCTGATATAATATACATTCTACAAAATTTACAAGCTCCTCGAGGGTTGTCCAGAACTAAAAGTAGGTTGTTGAAAATGAAACCTTTGAAATTTTACATAATGGATAATACTTTATTTTGGAAAAATCATGAAGGCATTTTTTTAAATTGTTTAAGGAAGAATCGAACAAAGTACTACAAGAATTTCATGTAGGTGATTGTGGAGGACACCTCTACTAGAAGACAACAGTTGATAAAATCCTAAGATCTGGATTTCATTGGCCAACCTTGTTTTCTGATGTAAAAAAGCTTGTAACATCCTGCCACAAGTGTCAGATCTTTAAAGGAAAAAGAAATATTTTGCCTTTACCTTTGAAACCCATTTCTACTGAAAAACCATTTCAATAATGGGGTCTAGACTTCATTGGCGAAATTCACCCCGCCTCTTCTACTCAACATAGATGGATACTGACTACCACAGATTAATTTAAAAAGTGGATAGAAGCCATTCCCTCTAGACAAGCCACTGATACTATCATCATAGATTTTCTAGAGGCCAATATTCTATCTAGATTTGGCAGTCCAGACAAAATTATCACAAACAATGATGAAGCATTTAAATAAAAAAGGATGATTGATTTCTACCATAAATACCATATAACCCTTGGTCACTCTACAACCTCTTATCCCCAAGGAAATGGACTTACAGAATCCTCCAACAAAAGCTCAGTGAATATTATTAAAAAATTGTTGGAAGACAATAAGAAAACATGGAACAAGAAACTGATAAATGCTTTGTGGGAAGATAGGCTTACAACTGAGAAATCCATTGGTACGAGTCCCTATCAGTTAGTCTATGGAATGGAAGCAGTTTTCCCTTCATCATTAGGAATAGCAGTAATGAAACTACTGTAGGAATCCCAAGTCGAGCCAAATGATATTAAGAGGAGAATCAATCAGACCATTCATTTGCATCAAAACAGGGAGGAAGTATACATTAGAGCCCAAGCACTACAAGAAAAACTTAAGAAATTTTTTTATAAAAGAACCAACGCAGAAGACTTCTATCTTGGTGACAAAGTTTTGAAGTGGGACTCCAGAAGGGTCGACAAACCAAAACATAGGAAGTTTGAATTCCTGTGGAAAGGTCCATACATGATATATGCCTTTAGAGGGAATGATTCTTATTTTCTCAAAGAGTTAAATGGTGTAGAGTTAGAAGGAGGATGGTTAAGTTGTGGAGTTAAAGCTCGAAGAGAAGGCCCTAAGCTTTGAATATTGTCACTATCATAGATATCAATAAAGCAGCATAATAAAGGGAAATTAGAGAGTAAAATCACAATCTCTCAGAAGGCCATTGGTCTACATTTCTTGACTTTCCACCAGGGAAAGCCATCCCCAAGTGGAGCCATTATTATTTTCTTATACCAATATGTGTCATAATTTATGATTGACTTAGTTATCTCCAAAATATGTACATACCTTTGCTTCTGCAAATGTTTTCCATATTTGTAAAAAATAAAAAAAATAAAAAAATGTAAAGTGGGTATGTCCTAAAAGAAAAATCAAAGGACAAAAAAATAATGAGAAAGGTCAAAAAGAGGGAAAGTGAACCCGAAAGAAAAAGGAAAGACCATGAAAGTGTGCAAGTCAAAATGCCACTGCTATTTTATTTTTTGTATAATAATGATTGTGTGCAATTTCTTACTTATGCCACAATCCATGTTAGTCAAATAGTGTAAACTTGACTATTTCATGTTTTCAATTTCTGTCTATAGATAGAGAATAAAATCTGACCAAACTATCTAATATTGGCAGATAAGTAGATAGGTAGAGTGAATAAAAGGAGCTGAACTATTTAATCTGAGCCCTTGGATGTAATAAGGATAGACTTAGACAGATTTCCATTGTAAAAGAAAGAAAATGTTTCATAAGGGCTTTCCAGCTTAAGTGTGCACTAATAAAATGTAGAAAAAATGGTAGGGTGTGCAGGTGGGTAAGTAGATGAATGGTCACAGAATGGTGTATGATGAATGATTAGTTGAAACTAATATCATTTACTTCCATCATCATAATACTTTAAAAATATGGATAACAATGAGGCATTTACAAAGTCAGGTTATTAATTTCCTCATTCCTTCTACCCCTAATATCACTAATTTCCCACAAATAACAATAAAAGCACCTAAAACCTTAATTCAAAGGGGCTTGAAGCATTTATCTAAATTTTGGAGGGACCAGACCCTTGGCCCAAACGAATTACAGGTTCCAAGTGTTAAAACTGCCTCATCAACATTCACCCCCTCCATAATTCATTCATCTTCCCTCAAACCCCCTTTTCCCAAAGTAAAATCACTATTTGCTTGGGAAACGTAATTATTCCCATACAAAACCCCTTTTCACAGAAAAAACCGACAGAATGCACCTAAGCCTAAGTTATAATGTTTAAATGCGAAAATGTGAATATATTTTGAAGCATTTTACTTAGCGCATTCTTATTTCTGTTTTCATTTCATATTAACATTAATTTATTATAGTTAACTCCCAGAAAATACACCTGGTCCCCATATGTATTATTAAAATCCCTTATGTTAATATCCCACCGCGGTTTGAAATATAAACCCCAATAAAGAAATAATTATATGAATTAATTGATCAATAAATAATTAGCCTATCTGTGATCAATTAAGACCTACAACCCTCCGTTGCATTAAAAAGGAATTAATTAATTAATATGTGATTAATTAAGAAGCTTCCTGCAATCACATCGACCCCGACATCATTAATCTCCCTAATCCATGGTTACTATCCCGTCGGGCCCCTCCATTAAATCACAATCAAGTCCCCTTCCCAACCACTGTACGGTCTGACCCGTTTAGATCTAACAGCTGACACTCATATTGGGCGGCCTCTGATGCCAACCTTTACCCACTTGATGTGAGTGGTTTTACTATTTATCCCACCGCTACGTGTCGCCCGATGAATGGCATCGGGCAGACCTCTCCCAATACCGCCATACCCTCATAAGCAGTGTGATAAATTTTGCTTACAACCTACGCTTACCACGTTCGCTAAATGACAAAACATCATTTCTGTCAGTTGGTGCCAACTGTCACTTTCCAGCGCCAACTGTCACTTTTCCATTATACACACCAAAAACATTGACTTTTCCAATAAACCCAAAAATACTCATTATTTTTATTTTACCTAGAAAAGGATCTTTTGTTCTCCATGCACACTCAGAGTACGTTCAAGCTGTTAGCCTACTTCCAACTGTCAACCTTTAGAATCTAATGAACTCCATATTGCCATTGCAGACCCATGTGGTCCGTGCAAACAGCGCACCAGAGTCATTTCTCCCTTCATGCAACCATCACTAGGTATTTATCTGTTTTACTGAGAAACCCCATTTTCGTATTGAACCTATACTAAATTACTATAAAAACCAAGTATTTTAGTGAAAGTAAGATGTTTGACAGTCTAAAGACTCCCTGAAATGACCGAGTTCTTCATAATTCCTTAAATTCCCTACCCTCGTCCTTGAAATCTGCAAGAACCGAGGATGGATGTTCTAGTTGCCTTAAATTTCATGCTAGTTACCACTCCCCATAGAAATTTAGAACTTCTTCCTTTGGCTGACAAAGATTCCCAGATAAAATTCCTCACCTTTGACGAAACCCCTTTGAAATTGCATTGCAAATACTGGGATATCTACTTCAACCATGTAGATAGGATAGGTCTCTAGGAATCGAACCTACCCAAGTATCAGTTCCTGAGTATTCATGTCTTTCCAGAAATTATTCATTACTTTCATGCAAGATATGACCCTATTACGAAAGTTGTAATGTCCCTAGACCAGAAAATCCTTTTCACCATTACAGATCAGTCCATAAACGAGATGTTACAGTTGCAGCCTAGTCAAGACCTAACCCCCATGTCCATTGTTGATTTTCTTGAAAGATTCTCCAAGCTGTCTAGTTCTAGAAGTACCCAAATCCTCTAGACCTTCATTTCTGAAGAAAAACACATGCCAAAGGACCCCCCTCCTTACATGTCAGCCTTATTTTTTGATCTAGGTAGAGACATCACAACAATGCTATCAAGCATTTTGGGTTCTACCACTAATGAATATGAAGATGAGACTACTTTAGTTGGTATGTCTATTTTTACCCCCGGTCAACCTCCTACAATCAATTTTGATTATGCCAAATTCATCGCAGATAAAATGCATGATCAGTTTATGAGACTTGAAAATGAGAGGGTGTTCAAGTATTCATCAGTCCTATATCATTTGTTTCTTTTCTATCAGACTCATAGGTTTCCCTTCTCTATACAAAAGCTTGATACCAGAAGGAATTCTAGATCTGTCATCTTCTAGACTTCTCTTTTCCACAGGTCTTATTCTTCTCCCTATCCACTTATAAATTGTATTGACCAATTTGTACATCCTATGACTACAATGTTGATAGGAAGTCCCCCTCCCAGAATTAGTGAAAACATTAAGAGGGTTCTCCAAATTTCCAAACAATACAAAGTTGGGGATTGGTATTTATACCAAACCCATACCGATATCAGAATTTATGGGTGTGAGTTGCCTCCTTATAGATTAACTAAATATTTCCCCATGCAATTATTTTCTCTAGAGTACTATAGGAAAATGATAAATTCTGATGAGATTCACTTTGTCAAGACCAACAAGAAGGCCCAGCTGAGAATAAAGCATCACCTAAGCCCATTTATTTGCAATAATAAAGAAGCTGGAAAGGATGCAGATGAAATCCTCCAGAGATTGAAATTAAAAAAGATTTTCATCTGGGCCTATGACCCTCACAGATTCATTTGTAGAAGGAGGAAGAAACATAAATTATTTCCTTATATCGACCATAGGATCCTAGAAATTGAACAATGTGCCAATCAATCAAAACGAGTGGAAGGAACTCTAATAGATCAAGATAGCACACAAGTTGAAGTTGACAATGTAATGGTGGACTTAGAAAGAAGGTTTGATGAGGATTCATTTGTACAAGTGTTTGGAGAAACTTCATCAAGAAAGTAGTCACTGGAACCTAGTACACAACCATCAGAGCAACAAGGAACCTCCGAATTGGCAGAAGCTTCAGAACAACAAGAAGAATCTGAGAAGCCCAAAATCTCAAAGGAGCTGGCTCAACCTCTGCAAATCACGAGCAACCCTCCTCTGTTGCAGACTCCCTCAATGACGAAAGAAATCTTAAAAGAGATAGGGAAGAGGCCACTACTTCCAGCAAGCCTATTGATCAAACTTTTGCTAAAACAAAAAGGTTAAACCCCTACACGGAAGAAGAATATACCGAGGAGACCACAGGCAACACAGTGGAAGAAAAGACAGACAGTATGCAGACTATCCCAGCAGGTGGTACACCATCCACCTCACATATACAAGCATTGGAAATACAACAAAGCACAAAGGTGTCTTATTTGAGAGATTTCTCTGAATAGAGCCAAGACATTAAAGGAAAATACAAATAAGTTAAAGAAAGGAATGAGAAATTAAAAGCTCAAACCTATGCTCACTACCTCAAAATTGCTCCAACTAACCAAACTAGGCCTATGTCATCTTTTGACATAAAGGAAGGAAAAATGCAAATGAGCTTCCTCAAACCAACTGTACAATAGCCAAGATCAATGGCTAACTATTTGAAGAGTGATTTTCAAGTTTTGGTAAAGGATATCCATCCAATTGAACAAATAGAACTGCACAAGCTGACTGGTGAAATGGTGTATTCCACATTGAATAATAAGTCCATCACAACACATCAGTTACAAAATTCATTGCACAACACCACAACACAACTGCAACTGGAAAAGGCCTCCTCTCAGGCTAAAGACATCAGAATAAAAACTTTAGAAGACCTGGTGATAGAATTGGGACACGATCCTAAAGATGAAAAAGTAGCTAAACAACTGATTAAGAAGAGAAATGATGATATAGCTACATTAAAGAAGCAGCATAAGATCCCTCCTGTCCACCATCCTCAAAACTACAGAAGTCATAGAGAAACAAAAGGAGGAAGAACTCATGGACTTAGTCCTTAAGTTAAATTATCAATTAAAAGAAACTGAAAAGGAATTGGAGAAAGAAATACAGTCTAAGTAGAGTGATCTGGCCACTGCCCCTCATACTGTCATACCCACAGTTTCTACAGCAGTACCCTCCACTCTAGCAACTTCTTTGGCATCAACACTTCCACCAATGACAACATTACCAGTATCATAGACTATTCCAACTATAGGTACATCAACCAGTGCAGGAACAACAGTAGAAAAAATAGATGAAATGATCAAAGCCATGGAACAGATAAGTATCCAAGCTACTGAATTGAAAAAGCTCAACGAAAAAATATCAAGTATGGAAACAAACTATGAACTTGCACAAATTCATAAGAAAGAAAAAGAAAGGAAAAACAAAAGGATGGAGGAAAGAATCACAGTCCTGGAGAAGGACTTAACACTAGAAAAACCACTGGGAGATATGAGATATATGTTGTGGGCCAATATCATTGATTCCATTAATGATATTTGGCCTTCTATCTAGATAATTTTTTTCAGACTGAACTATTCAAGATAGCTATGGAAGCTCTACAGAAGACCAAAGAAGAATTTGGAGATAGGCTTGAAGAGGCGAATCAATTGATTATTTTTTTGAACAGAAGAAATTTGCATCAGCGAGAGCAATTAGAAATTGAGGATCGAATAGCTACCATCGTTGAAATTAAGAAAGTTCTTACTAAAAGGAACTTGATGCTTAACTTAGAAAAAAGGTGTCAAAACATTCAGATAGATATATATAGCTTCGTGTTCAAGTATGGAATTTTGAGAGAGAAAGGACTTCCAAGCCCATTGGTCATAAATGACAAGTTGACGACACATGAAGACTATATTGAGAGACTAAACAAATAGGTCGGGATCCAAGCTAGCTCTTCAGCATTAAAATCACTACCTACAGGAAAGGTGCTTTATGATGGCTTGGAAAACCTATTTTACATAGAACATGAACTGAAGCACCTATTCATCGACAGACCCAATTTTTTAAAGTACACAGAAGCTGATGAAGTGTATAGGAAGATGATCAGAATGAAAATACCAGATAACGAATGGTGGACCAATATGATAGATATAATATAAGTTACTATAGTAAATCTATGGAGTTAAAAATGTTTACTACAGTAAATTTTGGTAAATATAGGTAAAGAGTATCAACACAGGCAAAGAGCATTAGTAGGTGAAGATAAGAGTGAATTCCAGCACACAATTACCAAAGAAAACTACAAGAGACAAATCTGAGTTCCAGCAACCAGAACATTCACAAATAGAGGGACAACAAACAATATGTTTTCCATCTATCTCTATCTCCATGTGGAAGATAAATTTTGTTTCCTATAATAAATCTCGTGTAGTTATGAGATATTTTGTAATATGTTTTGTATAAATACTTCACAAAATGAAGTAATTAGGATGGATTAAAAAGCATTTCAGAAAACTTGTGTTTTGAGCTAAAGGAGCTATTGTAATCAAGGTTGGATTGGTTTACTGGATTAAATAAATCTAAGGACATTGCACTTGATTCATGTGCATTGTGGGAAATAAATAAGTATCATTTCTCTGAGTTTGAATATTGTTTTTTCCTTTATGTTATGAAATATCACATGTGTTTTCTTATGAATCTCAAAAGCAAACAAGGGATAGTACTATCAAAATTAGCTTAAGTAATTTCTATTTTAATTGTTTTCTTATTCAATGTTTTCTACTAAATCTCTTAAGTTTAGGAATTCTTAGTTGCTCCCCTACTTCTGTAGTTCATTCCCTCTATTGGCTCCTAGTACAGGATTCTTAATTGCCCTTGCTACTTGCCAAAACTCCCTTCTTCATCTTAATCCCTATTAAGGATTCTTCATTTCCCTTGGCCCTGGTTAAGATTTTCAGATTTGTCCCTGCTATGCTAGCTTGCTTTGTGAAATTTTACCTTACTGATTAATCAAATCTTGTTATACTTTTACTACTTCACTCCATAGCCCAATGGCCCGAATACCTGTTCTGCCCATCTGTTTCCTTAATTCCACCAAACAAAACAAAACAAATCCCATGAGCCTAGGATCTATACTTAAAAGATTGGTTTGTAGTTACCTTAGATCCTTTCCTTCTTTTAAATAACTTCTAAGGAAAATCTGAGTGATAACAGAGCGCCTTCAGTATAATTTGCAAATATCTCAGCATAATAATCTCGACAAGGAAATAGTTAAAACAATTGTTATTAGACGAATGCAGGATGATTTCCCTGATATGCTAAATCTCTTGGGGAAAGGAGATATATCCAAGGAATGTTATGATCAAATTGCCCAACTTTTTCAAAGTAGCTCCAGAGGATCAATGAGAAACAAGGCCATGACATATGATACTTTTAATATGATTCTAAAGTCAACCAATAATGGGAAAACAAAAGAATAAATTAGGAACCTTGTGGAGAATTTTAAAACTAACATTTTGAGCTTGATTTCCTCTCAGTTTGGTGTCTTTCATGCAAAGCAGAAACACATGGAAGTAGAGAAAGTTCTAGCTATATTATACTCTATGTGCACAAAGAAACATCCTCTAAGGGAGTGCCCACTTAATAGATGCAACATATGTGAGAAGGATCATTCCATATAATATTGTGCCTCAATACCTATATTAAATGCTATCTAAAAGGAGACATGAAAGGATATTGAATAAAAATATTTTATTGACACTAAGAAGCCCTGTCATTCTAGGTCATCAAGTATGTTGCAATAACCCATCTCTTATTTTAATTCTTGGTTTGGTATCTATGATCCTCAACAAATTCCCTAGAAAATGAAATACTCAATGTTATAATGGTCCTAAACCCTCTTAATTATAATGTTATATCTCACCTTTTAAATAAAAAAGTAGTCAATTTATTGAGTACAAATTTCAACCCTCTAATTTATCGCATCTTTGAAAAAGGGTTATATTTTCCCTTAGCTACAAGAAACTCCCTATTGAAAACAAAAATTGTAACCCCTTAGAAAAAATATTATTGAGAGAAACCCACTCACACCAAGGATCTATGGGTTTCCAAAGATACATAAGTATGGCCCCCGACTAAGGCCCATTTTCAATACAATAGGTGGGCCCACTTATCTTCTTGCTAAATTCTTAGCCCAGAAACTCAAGACCCTTGTTGGCCTCGCGGAGTCCTACATTAAGGACTTTTCACCATTGTGAATGAACTAAAACATATTAAGATAGATCCTAGGGATACATTCATGAGATTTAACATTGTCTCTCTTTAAAATATGTCAATCACTTTATTAATTTTTACGCTTCCAAATTGGTCGGTATCTACCTACCTCTACCTTTTTCATCTTCCAAGATAAATTCTATGAGCAAAGTTGGGGATTTTCCATGGGTTATCCACTCTCCCCTATAGTTTCTAACTTGTTCATGGAAGATTTTGAAACCAGGGCTTTGAATTTTCCTCAATTTCACCCTAATATTTGGAAGAGGTTTGTCGATAATACCTATGTCATTTCGCCCCATCGTTAGGACAAGTTAAACTTGTTTTTTCAACATATTAATTCTCATTCTGATTCCATTAAATTCACAAAGGAAGTTGAGGTATATGGTATCTTTCCTTTCTTTGATGTTATTATATCTAGGATGGAAGATGTTTCCATGCTACACCAGGATTTTCCTAACATGACTCACCGAAAAAAATATCTTCATGTATGTTCTTATAATTATTTGGTGCAAAGATTTTGAGTTTTTAACACAATCGCTACCCATGGTTTGATTATTTCTGATGAGAGTCACTCGGACAATGAGAAAATCCATCTCCCAGATTTTTTTTAAATAATGACTAAAGAAAACACCATGTTCTCATATATTTTTAAAAACCTACTAAAGGACCTACAGTTAAAAATGAACTCGAGGACTAGGTTACCATTTTCCAACTTTCCTTCATCCGTGAGACCACTAACAAGATTGCTCGTATTTTGAAGAAGCATAAGGTCTTCACCACCTTCAAGATACTTAACACCATTTAGATCTCCCGTAGATCTGTCAAAGACCGAGTGGACATTAGAAACATGAAAGGTATTTACTTAATCCCTTGCTCCTATGAGATGCTTTACATTGGGGAGACTAGCCACTCCATCAATCAAAGAATTTAGGAGCACACAACCGACATTAAGCATAATCGTTCATGCTCCTCATCTCTAGCTGATAATGCTAAGAAACCCAAACACCACGTTTGTACTCAAGACTCTTAGGCCATTGCTAAGATTAATCACTTCCATCATAGGGGGTTGAGGGAGACCATTGAAAGTGAGAAAAAGGTGAATATATCAAGATGGATGATGGTTGAAAATTTAGTAGCAATTGGATTCCCTCCATTCCTTTGTGATCAAATTTAGTTTTCCCAATTTTTTTATCATCTACTTAAGTCCTATAAAACATAATTCATAGTTTTAAAATATTTTGATATTTAAAAAACATTATTCTTTAATATCTGATAAACATAATATATATATAAAGTTTCTATAATATAAAATATACTTTTAATTAATAATTTTCATATATAGAAGTCATAATTCATAACTATATGCATATTATATAGAATTATCAGATATATTAAGCATTATAATATATCTTTATAAATAGTGGATATAAGAATTTATAACCATTAGATATATTTGTTTCAATAATGATTTGTAATCATAGATTTAAATAAAAATATTAAAATATATTTTAGTAATAATATACATAATATAGTTTAATAATTATAAAATATTATTTATAATACAATAAGAATAACCAAAATAGTTTTTTAATAAATATCATAATGACATATAAATTTATTAATATTAAAATAATTTATTATATATTATTATATTATTATATGGTTGGTTGGTTGGTTTGGTTGGGGTTTATTGTATATTAATAATTTTAGGACCATTATATTATTAATCATATATACTTTAATAAATAATATTAATAATTAGAATATACATTATAATTTTAAATATTATGTTTAATAAAAATATTATATTATATTTATTTGTTATTAATATTTATTATTTATCTGTTAATAAATATTTAAATTTTAAAAAAACAATGATTTTTTTATGTTTAATTTAAACATTTTGTATTTTTATTATTAAAACTTTAGGTAGATCGGATTTTTCATCTTTGTTCGGATAATGTATCACATTAATTTGTTTCAATTTCTTGTCAATTAAGAACACAACTCTCACAATAAGAGCCTTTGTTTCTAGGACCTCTTTATAGTTCTTTTCTAAGACATGTTCCTTTTTCAATCATTGAAATAACCTCTACTCTAAATCCAACTACTACACAATAAACCTCAAGCTATAGTGGGTGTTCATATAGTGATGGTTCGTACTGACCAGCCTATGTTAGTAGTTGAATAGAATTACTAATAAGTGTGCTTAAATAATGGAAAAAGCAAAAAACATCAACACACAAAACTTTGTTTCATGTGCCCCTGGGACCTACCATGATGGGGTAGGTCAAGTTAAGGCTCTGATACTAACACAAAGTTACAGAAAAAACACTATATAGTTCACATTGGTCAAATGAGTTTACAAAACACACATAATATAGTTCACATTGGTCAAATCATGGTATATATAAATGGCGTAGTGTAACTTATATAAGAGAAACTATCTCATCATCATTCACCAAAATTAGACAATACAATTTCAATGTTTTTGGTTATTTAAAACACATCTTTGAACCCTTGAAAACCATGGAGCAGTTGAATTATGCACATCTTTGGATTTAGAACCCTTGAAA
>APFE030802247.1:0-19715 GCA_000404065.3 Pinus taeda
TGCGGAAGTCATTTCTCTAAAACCAAAATGGTTGTGGAAGTCATGCACAATATTTGGTAAAATGTGAATAAGTTAAATTATGAAATATATTTATTCCTTTGATCTATGAGATTGTGATGTGTGTAGGTCTTGGAACAAGGCCCTAACAACGAAGCATCATATGGGTATGAGCTCACAATCAGTACCTTAAGGTGAAGCATGGAGTTTCAAAGCAGAGTAGACGAGAAGCCATGGAAATTAGGGTGAGGAGTCCTAAATTCATGAAAGATAAAGACTTGGAAACTTGTATCTATAATAAGATGTTTAGGGCATGGAGTCCTAAAAATTTAAAAAGATAAAGGTGTGGAATCTGGGATCTTTAGAGTAGATTAGAGTGCAAAGTCCTCAATCTACTAAGGCATGGAGATGCATGCAATAGGGGTATAGAATCCCTATTCTACGGAAGAAAAATACCACTCACGGGAAGCTCAAGGATGAATTCCCTTAACAAAACCTCTTTTCTAACAATCCTAGAGTGACTTTCTAAAGATAGAAAGTCATGTCTAGCATCTCAAGCATGACTTTCCAAAAATAGTAAATCACCTTACATAAATTGGCAATCAAGTATAGTTGAAGGAAAATCACTTAACTTATCATTAATCAATCATAATCGTTCAATCTCAAATTAATCCTAAAAATTATTAATATTAATATTATCTTTTATGAGACTATGATATTATTATTAAAAGAGAATTACAAGTCACCTTCATCTCCTCAATCACTTCACACTTATCTCCTTGATGACTCTCATAGCTCTATGTAAATCTCTCTCTTTTAATAATACATTACATTCTATTTTATGCACTCATAAAATAATGGCATATTCCTCTTTAACTCATTAAAGACATGTCATAAAAGATTCCTCTTACGCTCTCTTTAATGCATAAGTTACACTATCCTTAACTAAGTCATGCATACCTCTCCTTAATGGCACGAGTTACACTCCTCTAAATGGAATACAATCCATGCATATTACTCCTCCTTTATGACAAGAATTTGTTGCTCCTCCTATATATGTGTCTCATGTATTCTCGCTTAGGGGGATAGAGGTGCATTGTGATACTAAGAGTTGGATAGATTTGAAAAATATTATGAGAGTGAGAGACATGGAGAGTAGACAATTGCTTTCAAAACAATTTTGAAATTCATAATCTAAATTACTATGTAGCTCTACTTGGTGGAGTTGACCATGAGTGGTGTTGGGAGGAAGTGAAACTTATCTTCCTCAACTTGCCTTGGATATCTCTCTACTGCTATATTTTGGTATTTTTTGTGAGCTCTTACAGCTTGAGGGTTCCAGGGGGAGAATTTCTCCTTGGATATGGTTGGGAGGAAAACCAGATGGTTCACAATGAGTTGGTAAGGATATTGGATTAGGAGCACAATCCAATTGGAGCTGGAGCATATTCCCATCTTTTTGGAATTGTATAAATACACTGCCAGGTATGTTCATAAGCATTCATGAAATTTTAGTTTATTATTAATTTAGAAGTGTTGTAAAACTTTAAAATTCATTGGAAATTGCTACTGTTGAATGTTTATGAGATATTTGCAGATTTATTTATGAGCTAACCAATAATGAATGGAAATTGTAGTTGAGAATGTACATGCAAGAGGATTAAAACAATAATCTGTTGCCAAAGTTTTAATTTCTTTTTATAATGAATTTTTGTCCATTGCAGGTCATCATGGGTTGACTAAAATACCATATTATCATAAATTTGAATTTTTTTTTTTTTTTCTCGATGGACAGCTGTAGATGAAGTTTTCACACTAAGTGTTTTAAAAAGTGATAAATGAGATAGTAGGAATGTTTATTGTTATTGTTTTAATAAATCACATCTCTGGAATGTTCTGTTTCTTTTCCGCTCAACATCAGGGGGTATCTGTGCCATTTAGCCATTTAACACCTCATTTGATTCCAAAAAAGTGCTTTTCTAAACCGAGATAAAAAATATGGGTGATTTTATAGATTGTTGTTGTTAGTTATATGTGTCTGTTTTCGATTTTTTGATGAAAAAATAAGATTGTTTAGTCCTGGTTTTAAGATGCCAACATTTGAAGTTTCAATTTCAGAATTTTCTGAGCTGAATAGGTTGAAGAAGAATCTCAAATTCATTTTTTCCAAGTGTTTGGAAAAATGCCTCAATGGTTGTAGATTGCATTCTTGCAAAGTGTTTGTCAAAATGCCTCAATGGCTATATATTGCACGTTTGCAAAGTGTTTATCAGAAGACATGAATGACTGTAGTTTTTGTGCATATAAATTGTTAGAGTAAAAGTCATACTTACTGTCATGCAAAGTATTTGTCAAAAGATATGAATGGCTGTAGTTTTTTTCCATATAAATTGTTAGAGTAAAAGTACTACTTACCGTCATGCAAAGTGTTTGTCAAAAGACATGAATGGCTGCAGTTTTTGTGCATATAAATTGTTAGAGTAAAATTCCTACTTATCGTAGTTTTTATGTACTAGAATTTTATGAATAGACTATTTGATGGATGTAGCTTCTTATGTCTGCAAGTTTTTGGTATGAACATGAAAATTAATTTAATAATTTGCGGAAGTGTGAATAGAGAATATGATTGTTGCTACTTTTATTATCTAAATCTTTCATAAAAAAGGGGGGGTAGTTGGAAACAATTTTATAGTGACTTTCTGTGGTTGGTTTATCATAAGAAAATTTTAACATGGGACAACATCATGAACAGAGGGGTAATGGGGCCTTCCAGATGTCGGCTCTGTGAAGAGAAGGAGGAGACCATGGAACACATTCTTACCAACTGCTCCTACACCACTTGGTTGTGGGATTCTTTCTCCACCATTTTCCATCAAACAGACAGGGACATGAGAAGTATCACAAATACCCTAATAAAGTGGAGAGGTAACTATTTGGAGAATGAGTACCTTAACTTAGCCTGGGCATTAACACCAAGTTTCATTATTTGGAATGTTTGGAAAGAAAAAAATAAAAGAATTTTTAAGAACGAAAAGGTTATTCCTCTAGGACTTTTTGATCTAATCCTAAAACAGCTCAGGGAGACTGTGAGTATCTCAGTTCGCAATCTCCCTAAAAATCCCCCCTCTGAGGTTGAGCTCAGAACTCTTAGACAGTTGGGAATGGAAGGAATTATTCCCCAAGGACTGAGCAAGAAGAACATAATTATTGAGACAGAGAAGGACTTCTGGCATCCTCCTCCGAAAAGCTATCTAAAATATAATATCGATGGGGCTTCAAAAGGCAACCCGGGATCAACAGGTTTCAGAGGAGTTTTAATAGATGATAAGGGCAGTATCATCTTTATCTTTCACTATCATTTGGGACGAGCCACAAATAATATGGCAGAATTAATGGCTATGGAACAATGTCTTGAGTTTCTGATCCAGTACCATGTTTCAAATGTCATTGTTGAAGCAGACTCAAAGATCACCATTAACTTTGTGAAAAAAATCAATGGTGGATCTCGACCAGAGAAAGTATCTACATATTGGAAATTAATACAGGTCTAACAAAGAATCCATGTTCACCTCCAGAAGCTTCAAACGGTGAGTTTCAATCACGTTCGTAGATCGGCCAACAAACTTGCAGATCTTCTTGCCAATCAAGGGGTGAATAATACTGATGGCGAAATGGCAAAAAATTGGCAGGAAACACCACACAATAGAATAAAAGTTCTCTGCGAAGAACAAGCCACAAAAGATAAAGAAATATTCAGAAATTAGGCCGGATTGAGTTCTCCAGTCAGTATTTGTTTTCCTTCCAGCATTCACATGGTTGACAGAAAAGCAAATTTTGGTTTCATTTTACCCTGGAGGCAGTCGGAAGGGATGCACAGTTCTTTGATTGAAAAGGTGCTAGGTCTTTTCCCACAAAAGTACCTTACCGGAGTTCGGTTCTATAGCAGGAACATTCAAATTGCAGGGTTCATTTTTCAGGCTGTCGGATGTCTTCCCCTTTTCTGTTTTCGGGCTCGGCAAACTTGGCTTGCACGGTTTTTTGGTGATCGCGCGTTTCATCAGTGGTTAATGGTTTTTTTATTGTGGGAGCGATTCCATAGAGCTTGTTACACGTGGCAGGTGGTAGACTTTGAAACCACCTTTGATCGCGCACTATTCCTCGGAAGTGTTAGGCCATGCGATTTGATTTCCGACAGTTGGATCCGACGCCCTAGATTAACGATTGGGATCGATCATGCTGTTGTGGGGCTAGGTGGGCTCTGTCCTCTCTTTCGTTTTGGAGCGCTTTCCCACTCTTTAGTGGTGTGTGGTTTTTGCGCGGTCAGTAGGGTCTATTATTGTGGGTGGGCCTAGGAGACTTTGTTTTTCCCGTTAGTTTGAGTGGGGGCTTGTCTTGCCTTTACATGTTTATTCTCATTATGTAAGTTGATCACCTTAGCAGATTGGGGGGTCTTGATCTTTGAAAGGATTTCAGTTTCCCATTTTCTGGTTAAGGACGGGGCTTTGTACAATATGTAGTTTTTCTGTTGATTTAATGAAATAGAAGGATCAACGCTTGCTTCAACAAAAAACAAGTAACACCTCAGTGTGTTCTTCCTATTCACAACACTCCTAGATTATTTGGCATAAACATATTGGTGAGCCTTGGTATTGCACTAAGAGTGGTGCAACTCCCAAGGGCTTCTCAACTCTATTTATCAACCTGAGGTTTGTACAAACTTCTAGGTGATAATGCTATATACAAAGTAGATGAAATTCTACTCATGCCACCCTAAACTAGTACACTTGATCAATAGTGCTCCAAGACCATTCTTCTAGATAAAGCTCCCCACTAATAATCTCTTAGAGTTGCTAATGAACAAACCAAACATAATTACATGTCGATGCCTCTTAGAGTTGCTTTCTTTTGGAGGCGGCTTGACAAGAAGGGAATATATATTGTAGGAAATTTTTTCCTTCAACATGACCCCATTCTCATGAAACCATTATAGAGATTTCCATCCAAATAGATCTAACTTTGCAAAATCACTGGGGCGGTTGAGGAGAAAATTTGGAATGAAACTGATGTGCCCTAGAATCCCCCAGAAGTGGACTCCAAAATTCCCAAGCACCTTCACAGAATACATGGTGAGGGGAGGATGCCAACGACTCTCTTCCTTTGGTAGCCTAGGAAGAGGAGATTCCATGCGCCTAGATAACACAATGTGTTTGTCCCCAAGGAGGTGTCCCATAATTGATTAGAATGCCAAACAAAAGAGTTAATTTCCAACTCCATGAGTGTAGTATTAACTTGAACGCCTGCCCCCTGCCACCAATTATGATTTTCCTTGGTGTGAAATCTCGAGGTGACATGCTTACCTTGCAGCCTGATACACCTCCCATTCAATTTCTTTGGTCTGTTTGTATCCTCTACCATGTTCACCAACATCCCTTGCTCACACAAATTAATTGTCGATCACGCAGAGTATAGAAATTGAGTGTGGCTACCTGTGCTTTGGCTTGATAGGAATGATGATGGGGTGTGTTGGTAGCTCCCTTATGTGTGTAAGCTGGTGGGAAGGAGAAAAAACACCTCCCCACCTTTTTGCATCCCTACCACTCCATTTGGGGACTTTGTAAAGCTAATTGTTAATCTTAATCCCACTATGTAGAAAAGGAGACAGAGGGACAAGAAAATACTCACTATTAAGTTTCCATTTGTAAATGGCCATATACTAAGGTAAAAAAAGAGAGGAAATGTAGTCTTTAATAAGCTAAATATATTGGAACCATTTTTGTATGCTCATAATTACATTCCCATAAGCTAGGGAGTGTAAATATACCATTATTTTTGTTTGTTGTCTATGGATAAATTTAAGGCAAGTCTTTATGAAATATTGGAATGACTAAGCAAACACTAAATTTAAAGATTATGATATGTGAAAAACTAGTGTGTCTTCTTATTCCTTGGTGACAGAAGGAATGGGCTAACCCAAACAAGTCATAATCAAGAGCGTTAAATTTAAAGATTAAGATATATGAAAAACCAATATGTCTTCTTATTCTTTAGTAAAAGAAAGAATAAGCTAACCTAGACAAGTCATAATCAAGAGTTTAATTGCTTGCTCCATGACTAAGTTCAACAACCATGTGAAAAACTAGTATGTCTTCTTCAGGAAGAGTGAGCTAACTTAGACAAGTCACAATCAAGAATTTAATAGATTGCTCCATGACTAGGTTTAACAACCTTGATTCTTACCTAACAAATAATAAACAAAACAAAATAATGAAAAACAAAGTCTCATTGGATATATAATTGATTCAAAATCTATTATTGGCAATGCACAATAATATTTAAATATCAATAATTGGATATGGAATTATTCAAAATTTATTTTGGGTAAAGTAGGTGGGAAACTACTTAGTTAATTGTGCATAATAATATTCAAATATTAATCATGTAGGTAGTAGGAGTGGAAGGGCCAACCATTGGACTCTAAAAGTGTGGTTGCATGATGATAAAACCTTGTTGATGGAAATGATAGGCCTTGAACTAATTAGAGGCATAAACTATCAATTAACTCAGATCTATGCATTCTTAACTCAGATCTATGCATTATTAGATAAACTCTAAGATCCTCATTTAGATCCATATGTATATCACATATAGAAATTCATTAAATCAACATATGTATTAATAGATTCTGGACACACCCACTATCAACTCCTTACCATAAATTTATGCCTAAAATCCACTTAAAAACTAAACCATATATAGATCTACTGAATTACACCTCATAAATTTGAACGGCTATTATCTATTGTATTAAGTCTATTATCTACTGTATTAAGTCTATAAGTTATTAGATCTCACCTGATAAAACTTCATTAAACCCCACACATAATATCATTGATGAGAAAAAGGAAAAGGGTTTCAAACTAAAAAAGGATTTCAAACTCGTAAACCCGTAGATCCCTCCCGGTGTTGAATCATGAGTATACTCGTTTTGCAGTGTTTTTTGTTTTGTTTTTAAATTAGGGAATGGCTAGGCTAGTGTAATGACTGCGCTTGTCCTTTGAAAATGAGAGTGCCATTTACATGTTTGTTTGTAAACCCTTTTCTCTCTCCGTTTACACGTTTCTATTTTTCAAAATTAGTAAGTCACTCACAAACAATTATGTGCATTGTCCATGCCTTTTATAAATTACTAATAATAAAATTCTTGCATCTGTTTTTTTTTCAATAATTTTCCAAATGCTATGATTTTTGAGTGTCTGCTTTAAATAAAGTATCAGCTACAACGGTTGTCTTTTGTTTTCTATCTTCATTGTTAAAATATTGTTGAAGTGGAAGATGCTTACATCACCTCTGTTTCAATAGCTATGGATCATAACATGAGATATTTTTGAATATTTGGTATTTTATTTGGCTTTCAAGTTTTTTTGGTTTATATGTGGAGTTAGAATATTGTTGAAGTGGAAGATGCCTACATCACCTTTGTTTCAATGGCCCGTGGATCATAACATGAGATATTTTTGAATATTTGGTATTTTATTTGGCTTTCAAGTCTTTTTGGTTTATATGTGGAATCAAGCACTAGCAAAAATAATTTTATGTGATGTGTAAATCAAGCTCTAGTAAGAATTCAAAAAACTAGATTATTTGCAAACTAAATGCATGAACTTTGCTAGTGTTTAAGATTTGTCATACTACACTTATTATTTGTTAGGATAAAAAAGCCTACAACCAATTGACTTACGATTTTTGTGGTTGCTAAGGGAAAGTAAGAATATAATGGAACATATATTGCTTATGTAAGAAAGTGGCATTAGCATAATTGCTTTGAAAAAATAAGCCATAACATAATGTGTTAAGTGTATAGCTAAAGTAAGTTAGACAAAGGATGCTAGAAAATATTAATAAGACATAGAATCAATCCAAGCTTATAGGCCAAAGAATTGCAACAAAGATGTTAAAATCCTTAGCTATAGCTTGTCAACTTCAAGATGTACTTATGAGGCATTGTACACTGTGTGAAAATTACAAAAAGACACCTTTCTACTTAAGAAGGAGACCCATCAATTCTATAATGTACAGTCTACTTGTTAAGAAAAGTTGAAAAATACTAAAGCAATAATCAAAAGCAAGGTAAAAAAACACAAAAGGAAAAATGCTTTAAAACAAGACTTGAAATCAACTAATAATCAGAGTTTAAGTACACTATAGTGCTAAATATTATTAATATTTAGCACTATTAATATCATTATTTTTCTACCAAAATATTGAGAAGCTGTAATATTATTTTCAGTTTGTTTATATCTAGATTGGAACTCTTTCCCAAATAACCTAGAATATAAATTAGTTCTTCCTTATTCAAAGCATGAAATTAGATCAGACATTTCTTTGGTGTTATTACCGTTTAAGTTATTTAATTGATTTTGTATACTTATTTTCTTGTTCTCCGTTTCAGAGAGTTTGAGCTGGAAAACAGAGCCAATAGAAATACTTGAACAGAGTCATTCCCATACAGTCCAGTACTGCGATACTGCGATTCCAGCGCAAGAGAACGAAGAGTCAGAAAGCACCAGAAAAATAAAAAGAAAATTGTTCAAAAACTTCCCAGTGGTTTCGTAAAAGAAAAGATGGATAACGGAGATAAGATACCGAGAATCTGGGGCGACAGCAGAGTCAAAGGATAAGGTATATTTTTAGCGTTCAATAAGACGAACCCTTGTGGTGTTTTGTAAAGAAACTTAGGTCATAATGAATAAAATATGTCTCATTTTTATTTACCCAATAAAATGGTTGTTTACTGTAGTATTATGTCAAAAAATCTACTGGCTTTCAATTCCGGTCTCTGCTCGAAGTTACATTGTACTTTTTATCTGGTGAGAAACCGAAGCCTAAATGTAGGTTACTGGGAAGCCAAAAATATGAAGCATTTGCTGCTCCACCGTCAACAAATTCATTGATTTTTAAGACTCCTGATTTAAATTCTAGTGCCCAAAGAGTGCCGGAATTGGAATATGTGAATTCTCATTCCAAATCAAAACAACGTCCTGCTTCAAGTATTGTCTCAAATCTAGCGAACGTTGGATATGTTCTTATCAATGTGATATATTCTTCTGTTTTCTGTAATCTCAAATAATTTTTTTTGTTTGCTACTTGCTACTTCTTACATGTGTAGATGCTGCGTGTCAATATATATTAGTCAAACTTACAACCCTGGTCACACAGTCAAATTGCCTACCAGACAAGATGATCTGCTGCTGAACAAATTCGACCTTCTTCTTCTCTCAGGAAAGACTCGGTTTTGTTGCCCAGGGAAGCTCATAAACTCTGCTACAAATTCATTCTTTTATCTGCCTCAGATTTATCTTCTTTTCTCGCCTCATATTTGACTTCTTCTCAGCCTCAGATGCCACTTCTTCTTTGCCTCAGATTTAACTTCTTTTTTACAAAATTACACAGAAGATCAGTAGAATAGTAGAATCATAAAGAGACAGCCCAACCAGAACACAAGATTTTTACCCAAAAAACTCACACTCCAGCCGAACAAAAACACAAGATCTTTATCCTAAGAAAACTCACACAACTCACACTCACTGGGGAAAAACCCAACAACCTACCTTTTTCCTTAGAGAAATTGTTCAAGTCACCCGAGATACATCTAAGCAAAAGTCAAACTGATTGCCCTGGTCACCTGGTCAAACTGCCTACTGGACAAGACAACCTGCCGCTCAACCAATTCAGCCTTCTTTTTCTCTCAGGAAAGACTCGGTTCGTTGTTGTGTGCAAATTTGGAAATTCTTGTCGATGTCATGGAAATGTTGGTTACTTTCTGATGTTGTAGCTGGAGATGCCTTTTAGACATCTATGTCAAATGTAACTAGACAAGAAGCTTCTATGTCAAATGTAACTAGACAAGAAGCTTGGACAGTGTTTGGAAATTTGCCTGAATATAATGCTGTTTCCTAGAATGCATTGGTTGTTAGATATTTGCTGAATGGGTATCCCAGATATTTGTAAAGGTCTTTCAAGAAATGGCAGAACAGGATGTTGTCTCATGGAATGCAATGATTGTGGGATATGTGTAGAGTTGGAAGCTCTGGCACTTTCTCAGAAATGTAATTGACTGACATGGAGCCATATGTGGACAGATTTTCATGTGTGCTTCTTGCATGTGTCTATTTGGTAGCTTCGAGACATGAAAATCTTGCCACAAATGTATAATTAGATATCTGATGGTTTTGTGGTTGCTTTCCTTATAACGTGTCTAAACGCAAAACCATAAATGATGCACACCAGGTCTATAATAGAAGGCCTAGATGAGTTGGGCCGTCATGAATGCAATGATCTTAGGATATGCAATGAATGGATTTGAAAACTAGGATCTCATTCACTTGAAGAGATATTACATCATACTGGACAACGCTAAATTTGTGTGTATCTTGTCTTCTTGTATCCATGTAAGCTTGATGAAAAGTGGTTCAAAATACTTTCATTGCATGAGTCTGGATTATCACATAGAACCACAACTGGAGCACCATGTGTACGACTGATCTTCCTCACCATTCTGGGCACCTGAATCATCTTCTTTAAAGCTGAATGGATCCCCTATGATATAGGTTCTAGAGAGTAAGCCATCGAGGCCCTTCCTATAAACGTGTTGAGGATTAAAGCCATTGCAGTGGATTAAACTTTAAAGGACAAAACTCTCAGAACCGGCAGCCCCTTACAGAAGTGGAAGATAAACTAGAGGTCATACATGATGACCTAACAAATGTTATGTTGTGATGCGAGTCTAGAAGAAGATAGTTGGGAAGAGGCATTATGGAGAGAAAAAGCTAAGGCAGAGTGGTTGAAACGAGGAGAATAAAACTCTACTTTTTTTCACATGTATGACATCAATGGCCTTGTTGATTCTGTCTTTCTTTAAAGATGTTAAAGTGCGTGTGGATCACTACAAGAAAATCTACAAGAAGCCAGGTAAGTTGAATATTTCTGAAATTTTCCTATACATCTCTCTTTTGAACAGATTGCTCTTAGATGAGCAAAATGATTCACTCAATGCCCACGTCAGTGAAGAGTATCTTTTCAAGGTATAAAAACTCTTTAGTCATAGATGGCTGGACCATTGAGCTTTTGGAAGGTTTCTTTAATGAGATAAGGGAATACTTGTCACTAGTTGTTGAAGAACCAAGATCCATGGGGAATGACTTTCGTTCTTTCAACTCCACCTTCATTGCGAACAACCTCAATATGAATAAGCCCCTTCTCTTTCACGCAAATTGGCCCATCTCATTAACGATTATGTAGTGCCAAAGTAATAGCCTGAAGGCTATCATCTCTGATGAGCAGTTTGGTTTTCTTCCAGGAAGGCAGATTTTTGATATGGTGGGAATTTCCCAAGGTGCTCCACACTATTAAATCAAGGAATACTACCTCCTCCGTCATCAAGTTGAATCTCTCAAATAGATATGATAGAGTGGATTCAATTTTCTTAAGATTGTAATTGATGCTTCACATAGGGTTGATATCCACTTTGTCAATTGGATAGGTAAGTGCATATCCACAATATCATACGTTGCCTTATAAATGCGTCACCTTATTTTTTTCCAGCCATGGAGAGGATTTAGTCAAGATGCACCCTGTCACTTTTACTCTTCTTATTAGTGCCAAAGGTTCTCAGTAGAATTTTGAAGAGTCTAAACGAAGAATGACAAATAAAAGTAATTCAAGTGAACAAAGAACTCACTATCACCCATATACTCTTTGTATAGGATATTATGGTTCTTTCCGGGAGACAAAAATGATAGGAAATGTTCTTCTTCAATGCTGTATAGCTACATGAATAAAGACCTACCTTTAAAATTCAACCTTAACGTTGCACCAGATTGATGGGCCAACTTCTATTAGAATTAAGATTTTGTTTCTATTTAAAGTTACAGAATTTGAAGAGACTACAAAGTATTTGGGTTTTCACTTGAAGGAAAATAACTACTACAAAGACTGGCTATGGCTATTTTTAAAGACTGAAAAAGGGTCATTTTCTAATATAACAGGTGGATATTCATAAGAGGGAGTCTGACCCTTGTCAGAAGCATGTTTGAGGTCACACCTATTTAATAGACGTCTTTTCCTTCAATACCCACAGACATACTAAACAAGATAATGAAAATGTGCTCCAGGTATGTTTGGGCAGGAATGAGAGAATATGGTGGCATACTTTTAGTTAAATGGAAAACACCATTAAAGCCTAAGAAGTAGTGAAGCTGGGGATTCAAAGTTTTCTCTCCATTTTTAGAATCGTTGGCTACAAAGTTAATGCGGAGAGTCCTCTTTATTGAAGTTTTGTGGCAGAGTTTGATGAAGTGGAAATATATTGAACCATCAATCCTGGAGTACTGGATACGATACCCTAGAAAATCGATTTCTGGATGATCTATAGTATGGAAAGAGGTACTAAAAGTCTTCTCAATCATTGGTGATCGTCTTTCCTAGCTAATTGGAAACGGACAGAAGGTCCATATTGGAACGAACTGATTCATGGATAGGAGGCCTCCATATGTCAAGCATCTCACAACGTTTGATTGCCCTCTTACATTTCTTAAAATTGGTTTTATTTGGAAGCATTTTATTTCAGGAACAATGAGGATGCAAGCCAGGTAGGACTCAACAAGGATTTGGCACTAGAGTGGAACCGATATGTCTCTGCCCCCTAGTTGCATTATATAAGATTAAGAGATTAACCAAACAGTCTTGTATGGGTTGAAAATGAATAGGAAATGACTACAAGGTTAATCTAAGATACCTTGCAGCTCTTAAAAAAAGGAGGAAAAGGATATTTCAAACTGGCAGCATATTTGAAAGCTTTAGCCACCCTTAAAATATCATGATTTCTTACGACTTTTTCTCGAAAATAAAATAAAATCTTTGATATGGGATATACTACAAAAAAAGCTGGCAGAGTCCTGGGAGGTGCCCATTATCTATGGAAAATTATGCAAGCATCAACCAAATTTCTGTTCAATGTTATTTTACTGAAGTGGTATGTAGTGCTACAAAATCTATCACTAGTGGCAAAGGGGTACGGTATGAAGACACAGAAGAAACATCAGAAATCTGGTTGGATATCAAGAGGTAAGATCTGAAGCACATCGACGGTCGACCTCTTCCATGTTTTATTTTATGGGTGGTATGGTTAACTA
Organism: Pinus taeda; assembly: GCA_000404065.3. Taxonomy (NCBI): domain Eukaryota; kingdom Viridiplantae; phylum Streptophyta; class Pinopsida; order Pinales; family Pinaceae; genus Pinus; species Pinus taeda. The sequence goes on from APFE030802247.1 coordinate 13,188, forward strand.
GGAATGAATTCCTATTCCAAGGAGCATGTAAATAACCATACGAAATCTTTTGCAAACTTAAACGAGCCTATCTACTGCTTGAGAAACCAAAGAAGTGAAAAAGTATTGATTTGTTGTAGATCCAAGAATAGAGACATCAAGTATTCATGTGTATTTGAAGGCGCCTCAAAATATCGAGGTTCACCTTTCTGTCTTCCACAAAATCAGATTTGAGTGTGTTTTGTGCAGTGGCGCACAATCACCTATGAAGAAATCAAGGTCTTATCTATTTTGATGAAATTATCCTTGGAAGGAGGACTCGGGGTCATCAATATTTATGGATACTATTTACTGGTGGTGGAATGGCTAAGGGGAATTAGAATGCAAAGAAATATAGATGTATTTGATAGTTTTCAACGCATGAAAGAAATCAAATTAAGCTTCACTAAAATCCACATTCGTCACATCTATTGAGAGCACAACCATGATCCAAACAAGCTTGTTGAAAAGATCCAAGCTCTCTCCTTTTAAGACTTTTTGAGATGGGGATTGCTTTCTAAGAGGTTTGAAAAATCTATGTAATGGGTAGTTTTCATTTTTGATGATCTATTTTGGAGTTTTATGGAGGTTTAGTTTGTGAACTCTATAACTGAGCTTATGCACCTTAATGTTTTGTCAAAAACTCATTTGTATTCCTTTTATTTTAAATAATGGAAGGGTTTATGTTATATTTCTTGGAAAAGCATTATAAATATATACAATAGAAATTAGTCATAAAGCTAGAAATCATGGATGGTACATTAAAATATGATAAAATAATATTAGGGGCATCAATTAACATGATAAAAGACACCACAATGATCCATTACATCGACTTTTACGATTCAAATGGCCTTGATGGACCCATAGGACCCATTATGTTGTGATAAGGGAACAACATGCCCTCCCTCCTTAAGAGATTTGTCCTTTAAGCATTAAGATGATTTCAAATAGTAAGAATTCCTCTTATTTTTTCTTAGTGCTTTCCATGCTTAATTATCTATCCATCCATTTGTAACTATTATTGGTGCCAATCCTTGATAATCTAACGCTATTAGGTTGTTTTCTTTTTATTCCATGTATTATCTTCATTTTTCCAATTTGTTGTAGTTTTTAGTTTTATCATATACTTGTTCCTTGGCTTTTGGGTACATGAATTCCATTGGTTCTTCCATTTATTTTCGTTGAACGAGGTTACTAATATGCACTTTCCTGTATTCATTATAGGCATTCCTAGTAATGAGGATATCAATATTGTTCCACCTTTTAAGGTTTTTCTCCATCATGCACAACATTATCATTAATCTTCCTTTCTAGTATAGTACTATGCCCTAGCTTGTGTTCTTGATCTTTGATTGTGGTCACTTCTGAGATAATACTATCATATTTTGTCTTTAACCATGATCTCTACTTCAAGTTTAAGAAATTTGTGGCAACCTTGTTATATCTTCTATTACTTCCCCTTTTGAAACTGAATTATTGTACCATCCATCAACTTTTGTTTATCCATCTTCAAGTCCTTTTTGAATTTTTATTTGTCTTCATCTCTATTTAAGGCTTCATCAAACTTATGACATATTCCCTCTTCAACTCTCTTGCTCATCTCATCAAGTATGAGCTTTGGTTCATTAACCTCAACAACCTTTGATAATTACTCCCTAGAAGATTAGATCTACTAAATAAAAAACATGGATGAGAATTTAACACTTAATAAAATATAATGGCGGAAGCAAAATGATCGCACCAATTTCATACACATGCACACACAATTTTTCCCTTCAAAATCTGTTCTTTCACTAATTTAATTCTACAACATACAAGGGCTCCCTTCTTGGGTTAATAGCCATTTGAGGAAAAATACTAATACAACAAGAACTTGGAATTAATTCAATTGATCAAACCATTTGTACTTCGATTTGCTAGCTGATTTGGACCCATCGCTTACTGCCCCTTGCACTCTTCCTCACACCCTGCACACAAGGATGAATATCCTTCACCTAGTCATTGAGTTCTAATAATCACCGTCTTGTGTTTAAAGATGTTTATTCTCCCTTAGCCTAGCCCATGTACCCGCTGCACATTGTAGTTGTTGTCACCATGCTACTGCACTACATGTACAAACTAGTATGAATTTACAGCGCAAACTTCTCTTCTATCAACCTCCACACATCCTTTGGCTTTTGTGGCTACTATATGGAACTCTGTGGCTATGTTTAATAGTGTATGATTCCCCCTGCACACTAATGACTTCATGCACATGATCTAATGACTCTCAATGTTTGCATCACTTAACTTGGTTGTTGTTGGGATCTTTTTACATGTCTTAGACTTGGTGACAATCCTTTCTTGTTTTTTGCATGCAGATTGGCAGCTAGAAGTTGTCTTTATTTACTTTTAGCTCGTGCTCTAACCCATCAAGACATTTTTTTTGTCAGTTGCACTTGATGCCTATGGCTACAATCCACTTTTTATGTTTCAAACTCATTTGTTTTTCGCCATACAACCTTAGTGGAAGCTAGAAGCCCCCACCACCCACCCACCCCCTTTTTGTTTTTCTCAATCAACATATGGTTAGCCTTTACCACAAAGTTGGACAACTACCACTTTAATATCTCTCTTAGGCATTGTATGACATATGGCCAACCTTGAATGCAATTTTTTGCCTGGCTGTGTCTGGCTATGGCTTGATTCGTACAATCTCTGATTCCTGCACGAATGTCTCCTGTACATTAACTTCTGGTTGATTCTTTCTGTGCTTTGTGGCTCAATCTTCTTGTGCAACTCCTATAGATTATCCTTTAGAGGTTGTGCTTTGATACCATGCTAATTTCTAACCCCAATGATTTGGTTAAATACTTCCGAATAGATCAGATCTATTGACCCAAAAAAAAATGTGTAAGATTTTAACATTTAAATAGAATATAACAATTGAAGGGAAATGATTACACCAATCTCATACACGTACAAATAATTTCTTCCCTTCAAAATTTGTTGTTTCATTAATTAAAGTCTATAGCATACAATGGCTTTGTTCCTAGGATAATGGCCCTATGACGAAAAATACATGTGACCCAACAAAATGGGTAACCCCATAGGATAAACTTTTGTCCTCCACTTGATAGCCAACCGGTCAGCCGGACAACCAACAACCCTTGAGAGCCACCATTAGCTGATGATATGCCATATATCTCCCCCACTTGCATTAGCGGTGTGTTTCTTACCCATCTAGATTAGCATTTGGGCAAAGGTGGGAAAGCACTCACAAGGTATTTTGATCATTTTGCATTTGAGTGCTTATAGTTGTTTGTCTTTGGGAATTTAGTATGGATTATGGGGTGATCTGGATGATTGGCAGACCTTGACTGCATTCTTGATCTCTCACCTTACTTGGGGGTTAATCTTTGATCCTAGTTTGTTGGGACTTCCCTTAAGGACCACTGGGTTATAGGAGGGGCACTACTTGGAAAGGCATGAATGAGATAACATGTTCCATCTTCCCTATTTCACACTTGACACCTTCCATCCTACACTACAAGTCCATATCTCTCCTCCATTCTTTGGGTACAACTTGTCATTGGTTCTTCGGGACTTGGCACTCATATGTTCACATACCTTGACTAGGGCCCAAATTTTTTTCCAGGAGGTTGATGCTACTAAAAGAAACAAAAAGAAATGTTAAAATGCAAAAGATGGCCAGGAATAGAAGAATTAGCGTGTGGGAAAAATCCTAGCATGAACTCTACCTTCCAAATATGTCTATCACCCAATTCTTGAGCACATGTTGCTCCATTTTATCATAAAGGAGCCCTTGCATGTCCCAACCCCGATGAGCGATAAATTGACTCATCTTAAAGGGCTAATAAAATTGCTACTTCATACAAAGCAAGCTCTAACCCTTGAACTATAAGTGGTAATACAAGGGAAAATCAAGAAGTAAAAGGTGCACAAGAGGGGTGGAAAAACCAAGGCTGAAATGGTAACTCATGCATTTACGAATGCTTCCTCCTCACATCTATACACTCAGGACATGGACACCCCCATCATCTAGCACCCTTGACCATGACACTTGGCAATGAAGTCTCTGTTGCAACATTACTATTCACTAACACCTAATAATTGAGGGGTGGACTAGAGAAATGCTACTTCCCCTTAGGGTTTGGAAACGCCTAATAGTGTTGACCTTTAGCCACTCCTACCTAGGGAAAACACCTTTGCAAGTTTAGGGCCCTGATTTTAATAAGGGATCCTTGTTTGAAGTATCAAATTTCCCTTAACATTCAAGTTTGGTTCACTAAGATGCATTATTGATATTTGTCCCTAATGACTAGTTTCTTTCACTAGAATCCATGTTGTTCTTGTTAGGTGGTTCTGTAGCCCAAGTGTTGGGCACCCACTCCACATGCACCCCGACCCTTTCGAGGAGTACATTGGCACAAACAAGTGAAGCATTGAGAGTCAGGAGCCTCCTAGCAACATCATCAATGACACATGTCCCAGAGCACCCCAGTGCCCAAGACATTGGTTGAATTTGACCCAGGTTTGAGGATTCTTAAGGATGACACAACTGGACCCAGCATGCCCCCAGGTTGGTCTTGACACAACTGGACCTAGCATGCCCCAAGTTGGTCTTGACACAACTTGAAGGAAAACAATTGATTAAGAGCCCAAATGAGGTTGATCTCACACTAAGAGACTAGGGAGGGTTTGTTGCACCAAAGGAAGCCCTAACACTGGAGGAGGCCACTTCCAACAATTGGAGACCCATGGAAACCACTTTGTGGCACCCCAACTGGATCTTAGGACCCCAACTCTCAAATCATGAACTTTGCAGGAATCTACACCTTCTTGGACACCTCATCACCCTTGGGCATGGCATTTGGAGCATTTACTATTGGTGACATTAGCATGAGAGTGCCTACAACTCACACGTGTGGACAAATTAGGGCACATTTTGATATAGCTAGTCGGTTAGCTTGTAATTCTATGACTTGTTTTAGGGTCTTTGTTAGGCTTATTATTAGTCGTAATCCTCATATAAATAGAGGATAGGCTCATTGTTTGGATCATCATCACTTGTGACTTATTTTGGCCCTCTTAGAGATTTTCAACCTTGTTTTCTTGTGGAGATGTGACTTTATAGTGTATTTTTCTACTTGGAGCTATTTCGTTGGTGTCGAAGATGTCATTTTGGAGCAATAAAGGCTTGTTCATGCATTATATCTTGTTCCTTTTGGCTTGCTATTTCTCAAGCTCTATATCATTTGTACCTTGAATAGGCCTCATTAGAGGAAGCGAGTTGCCCCATCATGCTTGATGAGCCTTGTTCTTAGGAAGAGTTGTCCTCTGCAAACCTATCTTGTCACCTTATCCCTTGGATTTAACATCTCTCATGGATGACCTAATAAGGGGAAGCCTCCCTAGTGGTGAAAGTACATAAACGAGCATGAGGTAGTGGCTATGGTGACAGTGGGCCACACCTCATTGTTGTCCCTTGGTCTAGTTTTTGCGTTGTGAGCCCCCCTCATAAGGCCTGCTAGATTTTGAGGCAATGCCTTTGGTGTCGTTGCCCGAGAGTATATTAGTCAACCTCTTGGTGGGTTTAAACTTTAAAGATTAAACTTCACCTTTCTTTGAAGAGAAAAATTCATAATGAAAATCTGGATTCTCTTCTAGTGACCCCAACAGAACTTGACCATGGAACTTGGAAGTAGCTACTTAAACCCCCTTAACTTATCATTGAAGAAATGGTGAGTCTCCCGGCATTCCTTTTATGGATAGGGTAAGCTGTGTCCACTATCCCCCTGAGGTGGCATTGAAGGTGAATATTTGAGGGCATTTAATTCCCCTCAAATGACGTTTGATAACTTTTCGAGAATTGACCCATCCTTTTGCCTCCATGATCATCATTCCCTACAACTTTGCAATTGGATATGTCCTTTGGCAATATAACATCACTTTTGTTCTTATTAGGGTTTGTAAACTTGTGTTTCTTATCCTTATTACAAGTGTTTTTTATGCCTGCCTTTTGACTTTTATAATTTATCTTTTTTATTTAGCATTACAATGTATTTTGAGAATTATCTGAAGGATTAAAATGCATTGCTGTTGAAGAGCATGTCAAATTAAGTTTTGAGAAGTGCATCCCTATCTAACACTGATAGATTATAGAACAAACTGTTCAAAGATCATTAAAGTATAAACTAGTTTGCACTTTTCTTTCTAACTTCAGTGATTTGTCGAAACATGATTTTGATCTCTATTTTCTTGAACATTTTGATGCTTTAAAGCTTATTCGTGTTATTTGTTCAGACATATCTTTGACTGCTTGACTGTTTGACTGTTGTGTATGTCTTATTTTAAACTTTCCTTAAAAGCTTATTCTGTGGAATTCTGAAATTTTAGGAAACACTCCTGATGTGTGTGAATCATGATTTAGTCAAAACCATTTATTTATAGACCAAATTGCTGTTGTGTTATTATTTTCTTCTGTTTGGCAATTTAGAGAAGATT
>APFE030802248.1:0-21006 GCA_000404065.3 Pinus taeda
TATAATTCAAACAATATTAAATTTGGAAAAAAAATCAAAAAAATATTTTAATATTACAGGTGAAAAAAATTAATTAAAAACATTATTAAAACTAAAATTGAAATAGTTTTATTTGAAAATAAAATAAAAAATTATAACTTGCTCGATCCCATCCTCTTCCTCTTCACTTAAGCAATGTTCCATTCCTATGAGGGCTTCCCTTAATCCATGTCCCACCTTGAAGTTAAGGTACCCCGAGACAAATAGTCTAATATGTAATTTTATCCAGACAACATATTAAATAATTTCGTTTTTTCCTCCATTACACTTTAGCATTGTAATTATGTAAGTGTCTTTTCTTATTGGGTGTACTTAGAAGAAACATATTAAATATTTTCATTTCTTCCACCATAACAATGTAAGATTGTAGTTATGTCATTGTCTTTTCGCATTACAAATTTTACAGTGTTAGCCTTCACGCGTAGGTCCACTAGCTATGGCAGCTAAAATGATGTTTTATGTGCGAGGATGTTCCGGACCTAGCTGATATTAAACAAGAAAATACTTATATGGTAGGTCAAGCATGTTTGATGTTACTGATCTAGCACGGTAGGTCTGGCTTTTATAAAGCATTACAATACCATCTAAGAGGCTAGAGTAATCGAGTCATTGTAAGGATTGAGTATTTTTATTATTGTAAATTTAGAAATATTTTGGAAATGGAAAAAAAATTATATATTTGAATAGAGATGATGCTTGGAGTATCTATGGGTTTTGGATGCTTTTCTTATCTTTCTAAATTTATTTGTTTATTGTTTTGTTAATAAAAATATTTATAATAATAAAAGTATTATAAATTTTATGTGTTTCTTTTCTTTACTATTGGAGGTTGGAAAGCTTATTATGAGCTTGAAAAAAATAGTAAGTCACTTGATATTTACATTTGGAGTAAAAAAAGGTTCTTTGAGACTCTCGTCACCTTTGTTATCTTATATGGATGTGAAGTTTGAAGGTGCACACCCATGTTATCTTATATGGATTTGAAGTTTGAGGGTGCACTATATCTAGGGAGTCGTGGAGAAAGGTTAAGGTCATCCAAAACCAATTCATAACCTATACCCTAAAGATCAAGGGAAATACTCCCTATCCTATCCTCTTGATCGAAGTTGGTTGTCCCCCAATTGAAAGTGTGGCTATGTTTAGATCTTTGATTTATAAGAAAAAGCTTCACAATATGGAATCCAAGATGCTCCCAAAAATTACTTCTAACTTTACTGAAACCCCCAACTACGCGTGCGGGTGGCATGATTAGGATGCTCAGTTTTGGCTCAACCTTTGGGGGATTAAGAAGGATAACATCTTGGGAAGAAATGACACTATCAAGGATACTATTACCTTCAGTTTTAACGATGAGATGTGGGATGCTAAGGAGCTGGAGGGTAAAAAGAAGCAAACCTACTATAAGGAGGTGATCAACCCCACCCTCGATAACATAATTGTTTCTCTACGCTGATTAGCACGAAGAAGAAAGTGCACATCGTTAGGATTATAACTAACTCACATGAGCTCCAGATTCACACTCCGAAGACTTAGTATGATGATAGAATTTGTGAAGAACACTTCCTTTTAAACGGAGCAACTCTTGCTCACATCCACTCTCAATTCACTTTCATCAGCCATACCTCCATTCTTAACTTATTAAGCCAACCCAACTATACTCTCTTCTCTTGAGGTCCGACATACCACATTGGTCTTCGTGGAAGTTGATCATCATTATCATCAATAATTATTTCTTACTATATAATAACTTTTATTTTATTAATAATAACTCTTTAATCAAACTAGCGTGATAATATTATTATTTTAATTCTCTTTATTAATAATATTATTTGTAATAATAAAAATCTATTAACAATTATTTTTAATATCATACTTAAAAATTAATTTATATATAAATTGATAAATATATTATATAATCAATTCATTTTCGGAGATAATATTATTATGTTTCTGTATAATTAAAATAATTTAATTAATAAGTAATTAAAAACGTGTGAGATCAAACTATCCAGTTAGGAATTTTTATTTGATTTCTTAAAATTATAATTTAATATTAATAAAAAAAATGAGTCCAATTATTTGTTAGAATTTTTATTTATTTATTCATTTTGATGTCTCCGTTATTCATTTATTAATTTTGATGTTGGAATCGGTTCTTCATCTTGTACTGAAGATGAACTAGTTGATTCAAAATGTATACACATCCCGAGATTTTTTCTTATTTGATTTTTATCAAAAAAAAAATATCACACAAATCCATTAAAAATTAAAAAAAAAATTAATATCAACTTAATATTCTATTATTATCCCCCGGCTGCGGGTGAATATTAACGGGAGTAAAACGGGGGCAACCTTCCAACTGGGCAAGTGGCAACCGAGATCCGCCAGATGTAAGGGAAATCTATGGGCCTACCACCCCTGTCTTGTTATATTGAATGCGGGCCTTTACTCCGTCCTGCAACTTGCCGTCGACCGCATTATAGCTCGCTCACGATTCGTCTCTCCGCTGTTCGGTTTGCAGTCCGTCTGCATTGCAATGTCCATTGCTTGGGGTGTCACTCTGAAGTTTTTTAAGAGCCAGCCTTCGCTAGTCATGCATTATGTGATGTCTGTTATGTTTGCTGTTTGGCTGTGGATGCTTCGTTTGTTCAGTTTGCTGCTGGTTCTCGGGCCTTGGCAGTGGTCTCAAAGGTTTAGGCCTTGGCCCTCAGCACAGAAGGCCTTGGTCTCTTCCTTTGGGCGCATTGGCTCTCCCATCTGTAAGCAATAGTTTTCATGTGCTCTCACTGCGCCCCTCGGCGCTCCTGTTGACATTCCTGGTCGACTCTTTGTGTTAATTCTCACCTCGCCCCTCTGTGTTCCTTCTGACTCAAATCTGTTGCCATATGTGCTTCTGTTAGTCGTTAGGCCTGTGCGCAAGGTTAATTGGCTCTCTGTGACTCTTGGTTGGCGGAGACCCAGTTCTTTGTGCAGTCCCCGTTTCAGTGTTATTCCAGAATGCCGCGTGAACGGCTCCGCCTTATTAGCCGAAGGGGTGGGTCTTGGGGAGGTTCCAGAGGAAGAGCTATCCCTCAGCGCTCCTCTCACTCCACAAAATCCTCCTCTGAAGAAGTTGACTCTCCTAGAGCAAGGCGACACCAGGGTAGAGGCAGAGGTTGAGGCCATGCAGCTGCGTGTTCGCACAGCTCTCATCCCTCAACCCGTTTTCGCTTCCCTTGCTCCTTGGACAATGCTACCTATTTTGTGTCGGTTCGGATTGAGAAGTGCGATAATACAGCTCCTCCAGAAGTCCTTGTAGAGCCTAGGCAACCTTCTCCTGTTCCCTATCAAAGAATTCAGCCTGCAGAGGCCTCGGGTGCGGTGGCGGGTCCAAGCGAGCCGGCAAAAGATGACGCTCCTTACACAGACTCAAGCGCGTCAGATCAGTATGGTTGCAGAATCGTTGAGGAGGAACCATCCACCTCCGTGGATGTTTGAGCTTGCCTCTACGTCGTTTTGGTCCGGCTATGACCCTAGGTGGTCATTTCTGTGGTTCTATGATGTTTTTTCGACAACTCTAGTTCACAGCGTTCTTCGTTGGATAGTTTTTGCTAAGCTCAAGCCATGGCTCAGCTCTGTTCAAGTCGGATTCAATTTTCATCTTCAACTATGTTTTCTGCTCTATCTCAGTTTGTATAACTCTCTGGACAAATCCCGGGATAGTTGGTTTTTGTATGTGTCAAATGGTCTGGCTTTCAGTGGGTTCCGGATTGTGTCCAATTGTCAGTCTTTCAATTATGGTTTGTGTCAATTGTTCATCCTTTAGTTATCAAGAGTCTGTTGGACAAGTTAGTTTTCAAAGAAAGTTTCACCCTCCAGTGCTAAAGTCCTGCTGAATCCATCTCAGTATGGAGAATTTTTGAGGCCAGCCTTGATGTAATCTTTTTTGTAAACTTTTTTTGTATAATAATAGAAGTAGCCTAATTTACTCTATGATTATCCATTTACAAAAAATAATAATATCAATTTTGTATTCCATGTTAACTAAATTTGCACGATAGACGTTTCATATCATTAGTCTACAAGGCCAAGCTACATGTTTAATAAAATTACATAGAGGTAGTCCTATAGGTATGAAAACTATTAGAGGACTGCATAAAGGATATGATTATAACCCATGCCCTTAAGAACCACCATCTTTTAGTCCTCAAATCTTTTCTGAGAAAAGATGTTTTTATAATTTTTAAGTTCATGTTCATTTGGAGGTCTGCTGACCTGACCTCGTTCAAAAAAATCTATGAATGGCGGCCTGAAAGAGCAGTGCCCCGGGCACAAATAAGTGCACAAAAAAGATTTTGATGAAGTTAACAATCTGCTGGCTTGTGTATATATTGGGTTCGCAAGTTGTCAGAAAAATGCCACGCAGTGGCGGCAAGCTTGTGTATTATCTTCAGATCGGCAAAAATAAAAATTCTCCGAAATGAACGTTTCCGAAGATGAAAGGGCAGCGTTTTATTCCATACCTCGCTCAAGTGGTTTCTGGACATAGCCGAACTCATAATTTGAGGCATGTGGATGTGGCAGGGAAACGAGTCTCAGGTATTATTAAATTATTATGATTATGTGGTAAAGATATATATGAGGTTGGTTGTGTTATATTCTTTATGGAGGTGGAGGAATTGAGGGGACAGTTACAAGTGATTAGAATTTGGGCAAAATAATTTCAGATTGTTTTTTATAGAGGAAGTGTTTGAATCATATTTTTGATGGTGCAAATAGATTCAGTGCCATCAAAAAAGTTTAGAGCATATAAAATTTTGAAGTTTAACAATTTTCACTTGGATTTACAAAAATCCCTCCTGGATTTTCTTAAAATATGAACAGAATTTCCATAACTTTTAAGGCAAAAAAACAGTCTCTGGTCTTTTAATATGGTGGCACCATAACCTTATTCACTGTAATAATATAAAATTTGAGAAGTTCATAGAAAGACTAACTTGTATTAGTTTTACACATTTTAAATATATATAAAAGTTTTTAAAATGGAATTTAATGCGTTAATAGTTAATAAGTAAAAGGTAGGAATTAACTTCCATAATATGATGACATACTTTTAATTGTAATAAAATATATAATTAAAGTATAAGATTGAAATCTATCATACTAGTAATTATGGCATTTCAGCTTTCAATTTAATTATAAAAAAATTGTAAAAAGATTGTTGTTTCTACATTTATGAGGTATTATATATTTTTAATGGTTATATATAATATATATATAGTATATACTATATTATTATCATAATAGATAAGTTAATGTAGACTCTTGATTTTTTATAGAGAAATTCCAGTGTAATAAGAAAAATACAATATATGACATGTATGGATATCATTCCATTGTTTTGATAAGTTGAGAAAGAAAAAGGGAATAAACATGTTTAAGATAGGTCTAAAAATTTTATCAACTAAGTTGAGTAACTGATACTTAAAACACTTTGGTTCATAATAAATTTCACAATGCCCAAATTTTACAAAATCATAAATTTTAATTAAATTGTATCTTTAGATTTATTATTATTATTATAAATTTAAAAAAGATTAACATATGCAATAAACATTATGTCTACAGTATGTCCTAAAATAATTTTTGCTTGGCTAAGATTTGGTCTTCCTAGCACATAAATTTACATCTCAAGACCAAGAAGCATATATCATGAGTTAGCTTAGAGATTCATGCAATCCAATATGAGGGAGACGTTTAATTACATTTGTGTTCAACTTGGGCTTTCAAAAAGATATTTTAAATGAAAAACACTGTGAGCTATAATAAAAGCATAAATGATTAAATATTTTATGTTATTTGTAATTAAAAGCATTATAAAACATTAATAATCACTTTATGGATCTTCATTGGGCTTACTTGGTTTGTAGATATTTCAGTTTCACTCTTTGAATAATATAAAAAATATTTCAATGTCTATGTTGCATACTATAATTTTATATAACTAAGGTAAAGTAAATCAAAATAATAATAAAAAATATATATTTCTCCTATAAATTTTAGATTGAAACTTAAATAACATAGTGGCTAATCTCTCTCTCTCTCTCTCTCTCTCTATATCATATATATATAATATAATATATTTATATATATTATGATTATGTTAATCTTTATTTAGTAAAAATTTCAATCCAAAAAAATATAAAGTAATTAAAGGTAAAATAATTTAGTTACTTTTTACATTCAATTTTAATATAAAATACTACTAATAATAAATTTAAAAAAATACAATTTAAACAATGAAAATTTACTTTTGTTCTATATACAGAGACAAGAAACCTACTATAGATCTATCTTAATCAATAATTTATCAAGCACTACAAGGGGTTAAATATCTTTTCAAGTTTTTTATTCTATAAAAAAAGTTGACATATAATGAGATTTGATCTCTATGGGCTCTTTCTAGATCCATAGTTAAGATGGATTTTCTTGCTATATCCATGGTTAAGATGGATCTATACTGGTGGTTGTCTGAGTGCTAGTTTGACCACTGGGTTATGACAAATTTTTCCCCTTGTTGAAAAAGGAAAAGGAAAAAAAGTGAACTAAAAACACACATATATATAAACATGTCATAAGAAAAAGATAGCAAAGAAACCATAAGAAATAAGAGAAATGGTAGCAAAGCAACCATAAGCAATGAAAGAGATGGTATTCTTTTATTAGATTGAAAAGTAAAAAAGACAATTATATTTTAGATAAATGTGACGCTTCTATTTTAACTATTATTAAAAAAATTCAATACACATTCGAATCCTCACCATCCACTTAATAATTATTAATAATTAAATAAAAATTCGAAAAAAAACTATTTCTAAAGTAAAAAAAATCCACATAATTATTTTAATTTATTATTTATAATAATAAAATTGAAATTTACTAAACATATCAATTAATAATTAAAATAAATTTATAATAAAAATTTTTCAATAAAATTAAATTTAGAAAACGTAAAAAAGGCTTACCTTTATAAACATTAAAAATAAAGTCATGATGCAAAAGTTTATTTTATTATACAAAAGTCTCTCACTAGGGACCAACTGATGCCTCTAGTGATAGTGACATCAAATTGAGATTATATTCTATTGATAGTAATAAAAATGTTTTTTATTAATTTACTTCTTTTAAAATTAAAAGTTTCCCCTAAAAGTAGAAAATAAAACACTAATAATTAAATGAAAAATAAGTGGATTATTCTCGATGAAAGTTGTCATTTGGTATAACACATGGCAGCAGGGCTACGTATGGAGTTTGCCTGACCTCTACGCGTCGCTTCAATGTGCCATAATGAGCAAGGCTAGGATCAAGTGCTTGCAAGTGAGTGGTTCTCTCACTCACTATGATAATATATTCCATGCTAAGCATAGGAATTTGGTTAGCGTCTTGTTTCAGGTGATGAAGTGGGATGTTGAAGAGGGAATTGGGTTTATGCTCTCAACTACCATGCCGACATCATGACAGCGCCCAAGTGGGCACTACAAGGAACGGGATAATCCAGAATGAGGGGAAGTCTTAGTGAGGGATTTCCCGTAGGATCCCTGCATGTCGGACGTGGCCAAGGCTTTGAGCCCCACCATTAGGTATGCTAGTCTATCCATTTAGTAGCTTGTGTTGTCAGCATAAGAGGGATCTTGCCTCAGCTCTGAGTATAATTTTGTATTTGTTAGTCTTCTTCGTCCTAGTTGCTACCAGCCTTGCACATGGTTTTGTTCTGGGTCGAAGGTTTAGTGGAGATTTCTCTCAGTTCACTCTTTTCATGTTGAAGTGGTCTCCATAGTGTTGGTTCTCACCAGCACTCATCATGGCTCGATTGCCAATTCATTCCTAGTTTGGACATGAGAATTTTACATGGGCACGAGTTGGGGTCACGTTGACGAATGCCAGAAGAATCGGTGGAGCGTTTCTAGTCATCACATCTTTCAGTTTGGTAATTTGTTTTGTGAGCTCATTTCTCCTGTCCATTTTTGTATCAATTGGTGTTTATTGTGGGGGGGGGGGGGATGGGGGGGGTCTTTTTACAAGCACCCTATAAGGTTTCATTTCGGTTTTTGGGGGCATAGTGGTCCTGCCACACCCGCCTTCAATTTTCCTTTGTCCGCCTCCAAGCTGTGATAGAGAGGTCATCCTCGACCGTGGGGAGAAACTCTTCATGAGGAAGAGCGGAAGAGGCAAAACGAGGCAATCTACTTGTCCTCGGAGAATGTGGCCGGTAGGGAAACAGAGGAGGATGTTGCACTCTCCCCTGCCCACTCCCTAAGCCATGTAGTAGCACCAATCGACCTTGGACTCTCTGGCAACCTAGCTGCGCAATATTCAAATGAATATCGACTTCAGGTGGGAACACCGCTATGAGGATCGAAATGAATTGGTAGTCTACATCAATGATGTTAAACATGAAATCTTGGACAACCTGGATATATAGCATCGGGGGAAAACATTGGCATACCAATGACCTCCTTCGCACTTTGGAAGCAAGGATGGAGCACATAAACTTCCACATGAATGAACATGCAAGGTACTCTATTGCTCCTCATGTTTTTCCTCACAACCCTCCTCATTAATATGTTGACTCCTACTGTCGTTTATGTATGTTTATATATGGTATGGCAAATAAGCCAACCGAAAATAAAAGATTTCAATGAGTGTTTTTGTTTACATCGAGGCCTTATTCTCAAAAAGTCTATTATGAATAAGAGAAAAAATCCTTTTAAGACAAATTTTGTACTTAGTTTCTCTTTAATAATATAATGAAAGCTCGTTAATAAACAAAAGAAAAAAGATAAGTGGATTAGACTCTTAGTTACATACATATATAATTTTTTTTCAGCCAAATCGGATTTAAGACCGTGTTAGTATCTGACCCTTACTTCGGGGATCATGCTTTTAATGGTTATCATTATTTTTTGAACCGATGATATTGGACAACTGTAATTTCTAGGGATTCCAAATATGTATGAGGATGTGAAACGAATTATGCGAATGCAAGCATAAAGATGAGATAAATAGCTTCAAAGTAATGGAATCACACCTAAAAGGCAACTTGGAAGGTATAGTCAAATATATGGTGGAATTCACCGAAAGACTAAGGTTCGTTCATGAATGTCTCTGTCAAATGATGGAATGATGGTTCACTGAAACGAAAACGGAGAGCCACCAAGCTGGACTAACTCGTCATAGAAGACATGTGGCGTGTCTTCATTTATAGATAAACAATTCGTGAGCCAAGGAGCTGGACTACGTGATTCGAGACGACATGTGGCGTGCCTCTTTTTAACAGATAGAGAATTCGTTATTGCTTATCAAAATTGCAGGATTTAATTTTGGACAAATATATGTTCTCTGTCAAATAGTTAGGGTTATGTTCATCAATAAAACAAGGTCCATCCCGCAATCGACAACGAACATTTGCCGTTTGCCATCGCATTTGTCTTGTCTTTTAGCCTTCGAGTGAGGCAGGTTGCTTCTACCAGGTGTCATACCGGAATTTGGTTCGCGCTCAACCTCTCACCTCTGCACCCTAACGTGGCCAACATCGCAACCCAACATGTCATATACGTTAGCCATATGAAATATGGCGAATGGAAAGTGATTATATTCTTTCCTATAGTTCTTTGTCTTTCTGACTTCTTTGAAGCCAGAGAAGGCTGGACCGTTCTCCAAATGGCAAGCGGGTACACCATCGACCTGTATCGGTGACTATGCGGAATAGCCCTAATTTTCGAGACATTGCAAATGATTCTTCGGTCCCACTCATATTATTTCTTCATCCACTACGCTGATTCTCAGCAATGTATTCAGTTCTTGTATCTAGCGAAAAGCCATACTTCTCCACCATTAAAAATTCCTTTTCCCGGTTCCCGTAGCGTTTCCCGAATCTGCTTGTCCTATAAATATGAGATGAGATTGTCCACCTTGTATCATTATCGCGAGCTTAATGGAAGGAGCAGAGTTAGGGTTTGCGTTCATCTGTGCTCTTGAATACGAGGCACAGCTATTTACAGAGCCAAGGATGACTTGCCTACACCTTTTAACCATTATCAGCTAGTTATGCCGATATAGGTTTCAGGTTCTGGGCAAGTTGTCCTCGACTTAGTAGATTTCTGTGACTCTTATGCCAGAGCTCAGATGAGGATGAGATCGGATTGGAGAGAATGTGTGTATTATTTCCACCGTATTATCGAATTCGGAGAAGCCTGTGGCTTTATGTTAGGATATTCTACCCATTTTTCAAATGTATATTGTCATTTTGAGAGTTATGCTTACATAAGGTTAAGAAAAAATTGGTGTTGGGATACTACGTTTGGGTTACATTTTATAATTTATCGGAAAAGTAATTACGTGCAGAAAAAGCAGCTTAGATTTACCTTATACTGCTTGAATTTATGCTAATAAAATACATATCTATATTTTAATGAAATTTCATTATATTAATATTATAAATGAAAATGATTATATTAATATGGTAAGGGGTTTGTTTTCATTTACGACAATTTAGTTATATATATATATATCATTAATTTAATTTATTGTAGTCAATATTGTTTATTTGTTCAGTGATATTTTTGGTTAGTTATATATTGTTGATTTCAAATCTCTTTGCATAAGCGGTATTGGATTAGATGTGAATATGTTTAGGTTTCTTAGAACACAATTTTGTTGGATATTTGTTTAATTATATTATATGTTAAATACACTATTCATAGAATAGGGGCAGCAATTTTTTGTATCTCTTTCCATGATTTATTTCCATGATTTTTATAGGAGTGTATTTTATTTTGTGTATATCTCCAAGGAAAACTTTATGAAATTCTCATTTTCTTTTTCAAAATATGCCAATGGGTTGTACGCATTTTCTAGGCACAATTATAGGTGATAATTTTGTGGGACTTGGAACTATGTAGAACAAGAAGTTAATAGCTCATGTTGAACTTCGCCATAAAATTGTCCATTAAAAAAGAACTACCAACCATAATAGTACATGGTAACTTAGTAGTACTTATCTAATCTAGGACATGAAGTATAGTAGAATCCAAAACATGATGATAATATCCACCTTAAAATAGATTGCTCAAATCCAATACCACCAATAACATATTGTAATCTACTAGGATTTCGTAATTATGAAACCTAAAATAAACTAGAATTGAACATCTTACGATGAATTGTATTTTCAAATAGTTCAACTAAACCTACTTGCTACCGTTGTAGTTTCTAACCTAGTAAGATGCGTTAAGAATCAAACCTAACTAGAGACCTCATTAATATATGGTTCATTTCACCATTGTTTTGGCTCCAAGGTTTAGCTCAATCGGTGAAGGTCCTCTCACTAAAGCACCTCATTGTTGGGAGGTCATGGAGTTAATTTCTCGACGACACCCTCAAGGTTAGGGTCTTATTAGTTTAGTTTTACACCTCTTAAAGATGAATTGTGAAATTCTTCGATGTATAAGTCATCCTTCTCTAGTTTATTTGCCTTCTTATTTATTTTTACTCTCTTGTTTATGAAAGATTAGCAACATATATATAATCACTTGGGCATACATAAATATTTGCCTATGCTCGTGATTACATGATTATGCCTACATGTGTTTGGTTACTTGATCCGGATTTAAACAGGAACGCAACAAATTACCGAGATAACCATATACGCAAAGATGCAGCGGAAATAATACTTCATTTCATTAATGGAAAATACTGAAACATGCTTACAATCAGAAATGGAAATAAACTAGCTAGGGCGATGGTAGCTTATCTCTGAGAAGAGATGTGATGGATAGATGCCTCTGAACTGTGTTACAATGAGGCTCGAAGGCCTATTTATTGTTGAGAAACAATGAAAAACCCTTAACATACCAAAACCTAACCCTAGGAGATGAAACGCCAAACTGTGGGCCCCGTTTGGGGGTAAGTTGGTACATCAACTTCCCGGGGTCGTAACTTTAGCATATGATCTCCGTTTGACGCGTACAATAGCTCATTAGAAAGATCTATCCGAGCACTATCATTGTTGGAACAGGAAACATCGGTCCATTGTATGGACCCATGTTGCCCTCGGATTCCCCAAAAAACGTCGTTTAGGGCCTCAAAACGGCTCCGGAAGTTCAGGACCCGAAAAACTGCTAAAAATAGTAAGTTGTGCTATAATTAAGGAAACTGAAAATGCAGAGAAAGACAATGGTGGGGGTCCAGGTGGACTTGGCAGGTGGCCACCAATATCCACTTGGATCACAGACGCATACCACAAGAATCACAATATAATAACTACAACTTCCTGTTATATTACTGCAAAATGTACACTAACTCCAAGCCATGATTCACAAACATCCAACCCACAAGACTTCAAAATATGAAGTATTCATACAATTATTTACAAAAATAAATATCTTGAAACATAATTCAATATTTGTTACAAAAATTATAAAAATAGATCAATACTGCTAATAATATCAGTCAGCTGAGTTCTGGTGCTATTTTGGGCATTCTGGTGGTAACTGAGCCTTGAATAGACATTACTTTTAGTCTTGCTAGTTGATGAACTATGATGCTGTCCTTATTTTACTGCATTTCGTTATGAAAACTATTGTGATAAATGTGCAATGATGTCCTCTGTCCTTTTGCTACTTAAAACGTGCTGGAAAGGTCCATGCTTCCCTCTAAGCGGAGGCAAAATGGACGAATTGGTGCTTTTTGAATGGAGGTCGTGATCATTTAATAGGGAAATTACATGAAAACAACGAGAAATCGTGATCGAGAGCATAAAAAATGAACTGATTTGACCATCCGAGGGAGGGTAATGGGAGGATTATTATTCGTTGATCTGGGCTGGCTGATCTAGGCCATTGTATATCACAATCACAATAGAGAAAGGGGCCTTAATCATGTTTCATAGTGTTTTGCCGACTGTCTGAACGTGAAACTTTAACAACTACAATCTATAAAATATCGCATCCGCTAGCTTTATCGCATCACAATCAGATAAGGGTTTGAGTATTGCATGGGGGCACAGGCAGACATGAAATACTTCAAAATGTAGCGTGAAAAACCTTTTGAATCCATCACAATCACAATATGGAGGGGGTTGGTGGAGTTTGTTGACATATAAGAATTGCAATTGCGATATAATCGGCAGAATGAGAACTATCTCAATCGACGAGGGGAGAGCTTATGATTTGTGCGATATCACAATCGAAAAAAGGAAAGGGAGATGGGATGCTATTGTATAACTTTGTGAATTGTGATTGCACAATCACAATGCAAAGGGGGAGTATGGCGGGGAAAAGGGCTGATTCTTACTTTGATTTATGATAACATGTGGCCTGTGGGTCTATTACACAACATTTTGTCACTGTCCCTGTACTCCTCGTTCCTTGATCCTGGAGGACCTCTACAGTGAACCCCACATGCTCTGCCTTCATGAAGAAACTCCCATTATGTCCCTCTTCATGAGCAGATAATTTCCCTTTTGCACCATTTCCCTTGAAACTTCTATTTTGCCTAGTTTACAAGGCCAACGCTAATGACCTTTTGTTTCCCTCGTGCCGATGTGTAGAGATTAGCACTATTCCCTGCGCTGATTGGTGCGACTGAGCTGTGTTCCAGTCACGCCAGTCCTGTTATGGAAAGTCTTTTAAATTAGAGTTGAAGCTTCCAACTCTAGAAGCTTCATAATGGAAGTTTGGTAAATGGTTTGGTTGGATGGGGTTGAGGATGATAGTTTGGGCTCCTTTCGCCTATAATGATGGAACTACCTCAAGGGATAAGTCCTTATCCCATGACAAGAGGATCCATCTCCCATCCATATTTCCTATATAAACCTCCATTCTTTCCAAGCAAAAGCTAGTTAGAGTGTTGTCTGAGTGTGAGAATACTATTTTGATTAGACAAGCAAGCTATTACTAGTTGTAGCTATCTAGTTGTGTGAGGGAAAAGTGTGTTTGGTTTGGAGTGAAGTCTAAAGGGAAGAGCCTTTAAACTATTGTTGTTTGAAGTCAT
This sequence comes from Pinus taeda, assembly GCA_000404065.3. Lineage (NCBI taxonomy): Eukaryota > Viridiplantae > Streptophyta > Pinopsida > Pinales > Pinaceae > Pinus > Pinus taeda. The sequence continues at coordinate 14,071 of APFE030802248.1, forward strand.
CATGGAATGCTAGCAGAAGTGTGTGGGAACCCGGTCTTGTCAGAGGAAGACCGCGACGTCAAGATGAATGGTTGTAATCTCTCTTTGATATTAATATATGCAACTATCGATTGATTTCCTACATGTTTTGTAATATTAAATATTCGTGTCTTGATGCTTCTTGACTCATTAAGTAGGTTGAATTGTAATTTTTCTATTATTATGTTTGTGTGCTGTTATTGTTTACTTGTTTAAGGAGCTTGAAGAAGGAAGCGAGAGATTGCTGGAGCAAGCAAGCGAGGACATCATCAAGCAGGATAAGCGACCAAGAGGTAGGCCCTCTTGATTGATTCTAATCTAAGGAAATCTTCCATAGAATGTATCTGTTGTGGCTAGACCCATTATCGGGCTACAAGAATTCTTTCGTATCTGCACTTATAATTTTACTTCACCACAGGGTCCCGGTCCCATGAAAAATAATCGAAGTTTTGATGTTTGGGACTTTATATATATGTGATGCGATATATTAAAAAGGGACTCTGGCAATGGATTTTGATATATATAAAACAAATGGACAAAATGGAAATGCGTCTAGAGGGATTTACAAAATGGATTTTGGCTAGAGTTAAAATGTAAAATGGGATATGAGTTTTCCAAGGGAAAAATGGGTTTTGGCTAGGATTTAAGGATTTTCCCATGGAAAAAGGGGTTTTAGATGGAATGAGGGGATTTATGAGGAAGGGTTGAGGGAGGTATATGAAGTATGAATGAGGGTGTTGAAACAACAAGTTGAAATCTCTTTGAACATATTTTCTCTTAATTACTACTCCCATAATGATTGACCATAAGTGATGTCATGACTCTTTTTTGACCATTTTGATGACTTGACCTAATAATGACACCTAATGGATTATGAAACTGATGATTTGGACTTTGAACCTTGTAGTAGGACTGACCATGAGATGATGACTGAGATGGTGATCAAGACACTTCACTAATGACTCATCACAAGGAGTGATGGCATGAACAAGATGGAATTTTGACCATGAAATGAAGGGAGTAGTAACATACCTAGACACACTAACCAGTGACCAAATTTTTATTTGAAAACCTATTGAAACTTTAAAAACTTGACTTAGGACCCTATCAACGATATTGAAAAAGTACATTTTATCACTAGTGATTGGCAGGATTGACAGACACTAACAATGGCTCCCGCTGGGGATGATAACTCCTTTAGGAGGTGTCAAGAACACCATAGACTAGGTAGCCTAATCCATTGGGTGATGGAGTAAAAAAAAATAAACAAGCCCAAAACTCAACACTGAAATGACTGACTGACAAAACATAAGACAAATTAAAACTGACTTAACTTACAAAACAACAGCCGATCAGGAAAGCCTTAGGGCCTTCTCCACAGGCTTCAAACTTTCATGACAACTCCTTCACACTTTGGTAGTAAAATAGACTATTATGTACAATGAAAATGAGAAATTTATGAAGAAATCAAGTGAAGTAATGCTTGAGTAATCGACCATTGATTGGTCCTCCTAGCAACTCTTTTCCATCTAGTTCTTCTAACAAATAGGCATTATGACCTCTGAAAGTTGAAATCATGTATGGTCCTATCCACAAGTTATCAAACTTGACATGCTTACCTTTCTCCTCATTCTGAGCATCCCATTGGAGAACAACATCTCCCAAACTAAAATTGTCTTCTTTGGTTTTCTTACCGTAGATCTTCTTGATCTTTTCTTGAAGCTTTGATGTATTCTGAAGTACTTCCTCTCTAGACTTTTGCAAATGAATCATCTGATTGATCCTCTGCTAAGTATCATTGGGTTCAATGTCAACTTCCTGCAAAATCTTCATCACTGGGATAGCAAGAGAAGTCGGAAAAACAATGTCCACTCATATACCAGCTAAAAAGGTGACATACCTATGGACTTCTTAGTGCTCACTCAGTTTTCCCATAGTGCATTGATAAACTTTTTGTGCCAATTCTTCTTGTTTTCTTCCAACAACTTCTTGATGATATTAACCAGTGATTTATTTGATGATTCAACCAACCCATTACCTTGTGGGTAATATGTCGTTGAATTCCCGAGTTTGATGTGGTACTTGTCACATAAATCATTCATCTTCTTCGACTTGAAAGCTGTTGCATTATTTGTGATAATTTTCTGTGGACAACTAGGGAAAAAATATTAGAGTCAAGAAATTGAATTATTACCGCATTCATAGCTTGTTTATTAGTGATGGCTTCGATCCACTTCGTGAAGTAGTCCGTTGTTGTTAAAATCCACTTGTGCTGAGCTGAAGATGAAGGGTGAATCTTGCCAATAAAATCATGGCCCCACTGCTGAAAAGGTGCTTGGACAAAAATGGGATGCAAGGGGAGTGGTAACAAATTTTTCTTTCCCTCAAATATTTGACACTCATGACAACTCATTACATTTTTGCAGACATCAGAAAATAAGCTTGGTCAATAATACCCAGCTCTCAAGATCTTGTTTGCTGTAGTTTTCCAATAAAGGTGATCGCCACAATCGCCCTTATGAAAGTCATTCATTACTTCTTTTGCTTCGCTTTTGACCAGACAATTCAACAAAATTACCCTAGGATCCTTCCAGAATAAAACATTATCGAAAATACAATATCTTTGAGCCTTTAAACTCAATGATCTAGCCTTACTTTTTGACAGACCCGGTGGAGAATTCAAATGTTGAAGCACATGAACAATATCAGAATACCAAGGAGATGAGGTAAAAATCTGTTCACTGATCATGCCTACCTTGACCCATTATATATGTGCAATTGATCATTAGAAACCTTAGCCTAGTCCTAGATATATGAGCTTCATCTAGCAAACCATAAAATCAAACATCATTGAGCTTAATATATAGCCTAACATTGAAATCCCTCTCCAGTCACTTCATTAGCTGTGAGATTCTTGAGAGAGGCTTCTTTGATTTGGTAGGGTTAGCTTCCAAGTCTAAATATTGGTTTTAGGTTACCTCCTTGGCTTCCTTTCTTAGCCTTGGGACACTGAGGGAGGATCTATACCTAGCATCTCTTCGTATGACCAAGCAAAAATGTCTAAAATTCTTGGAAAAGGGCTTTATAGGTCTTGATCTCACCGTGAGAGCAAGATGCACCAATATGTACATTCTCAATAATTTTGGGCTTAATCAAAATATCAAGAGGAATAGTCTCTTCAATATTCAACAAATTATTCTCATAATCAATATCATGGATAGATACGGAATTCACATATATCTCAACAAAATTGGGTGAATAGATATTACTAAGATTATTCTCAGAGTAAACTGACAAGGAGGAATGATGACGATTCTCGTCCCATGACGCATCATTTGACATCATGAACTCCATGATGCTTTCATCAGTAGAGAATGTATTGGAAAAAGGATCAGAAGATGTACCATAATATAAGGAATGATCAACCCTATTGATCGATGAGCAAAAATTATAGTGTATCAAACAAGAAGAATAGATGGCTTTGTATTCAAGCTTGATAGGATAGAGCGACATGCGGTCACCAAAGGTATCAATATTAGATGCATCCAATACTATCCAGTGATCAGATGGAGTAGTACAAGGAGATATCATGTTTACATAGGCAACTGATTTCAAGTTATCGAGAAGGGGATAAGGAAGAGGAGGGCAAAAAGAAAATGTTCCCATAAGAGAATAATCCTTAAGCAATCTGACCCTAACATGCTGATATGGATGTGGGGTTTCTCCCACAAGAAGGATGCTTCTAGTAACTTGAGAATTATTGGCAAATAAGGTGAGTTGATCAATGGTCACTATTCCCACTTGGTGAGGAAAAGCTATCATTCTAAAATAAGTTGAAACTATAGAAGCTATAACATAAACCCATGTACGACCCAATAGAAGGTTATAATCTAATGGTATGTCAATAACTTTGACTTCTACTAACACTGTTTTGCCACCTAATATAGTTTGCAACTAAATCAAATTTCCATAAGGTTTTAAGCCCCTTCCATCAAAGGCTTTTAAAGTAGTTGGTGATTGATTTAGTTGAGGAGAGTCGATGGCCTTCCAGCAAGAAAGTGACATAATGTAGGTGGAAGCTCTTTGATCGACAATGGTTCAATGCATAGTCTTACTTTGCACCATAACTTGAATCATGAAAGCTGGAAGTCTGGGTGTATGAGTCTCATTATTAAAAACTACAAGGTTAGAATATGAAAGGATCAACAACTCCAATTGCGGCAAGTAAATCCTTCTTCTGGACGAGACAATTTTGCAACACTTTGAGAGTTGACATAGCTGAGGGAGATCGAGCCAGATCCTCAACTATGTTATAATTCTATGTAGCTCTCGCACTACGGTTGAATGAGGATATATTAATAACACCCTTAGGAGGTTTAATTATTAATTTGTAGGAGCAAAATTTGGAGTAGCATCCAAAGCAGATGAGGTAGAACTTGTAGGTTGATCAGTAGCCTGACCAATTGAGGGATTCAAATTACCATAGTCCTTATTCCTTGTCGCAACCATAACTTCATTTTTTTGTCTTGGTGGAGGAAAGCATCATAACCGAAGAAGAGGAAGATGGATCTCAAGCAATTGTGTGGACAATGTTTGCTATAGAAGATTTAAGAAATTGATTCACTTCTGATTGATGTGGACAGTGGCGATTGAAGTGCTCTTCATTACAAATTAAGCAAGGATAGATAAGTTTTTGCTTTTCGTCAGAAGATTGGTTATTTTGTTTATCTTGCGGAGGACTATCTTTCTTCTTTTTACATTTTCCTTTCTTCTTACTTCCTGGCTATGGACTAGATGGCATTGATCTCAGAAGTAGAAGCCGCAGTAGTTGTAGAGGATGGGTTTTGGGCAACCACACCAGGATTTGAACTAGATGGTTTAATCATTGACTAATGACTAGCATAACCAATCATGCGATCAATGACATGTGATTCTTTACCTAGAGGTTGTGGAACACGAGCAATTACTTGCTCTTGAGTCACAACTCCGCCTTTAGAAACATCTTATGTTATGGATGGTAACAGAGACTTAATAAACCAATCGACTAATAATTGGTCAGGAATGAAAGTTTTGAATAACTGACGACGACATCGCCACTCATGAATATGATTAGAAATATGAGTGGAATCAAATTGTTTGAAATAAGTCAAAAGTTCAGTTTCGGTCTCATAGCGAATGGGCAACTGAAAATGAGTTAAGAATATGGTTTCTAACTGAAATTGTCAAATGAAGCTCGTGGTAGTTCAATATAACACTTTATTTCAATACCGGTAAGTGTTCGTTGGAAAAGATGCAATCAAATAAAGTCATCATTTAAAGAGTTCAAATAACACCATAAATGATACGTCATGACGTGTAAATATGGGTCTTCTCCAGGATTTCCATTGAACTTTGAGATATCAGTGGGCAATTTCGTAGGAATAAATAGTCAACAGGGAGAGTGACAAATGGGAACATGTAAGTCGGGTCAAATTTGGAAATTCAAGAGTTTCCAAAAGTGGAAACTACCGATTAAAGTTTGGTGGAGGGTATCTTGGGTTAGAAGGGATGGCTTGAGCAATAGGTATTTGTGCTCCTGGATAGGGAGGATTTTGATAACCTAGATAAACATAACCCTGCTGTGCAATTTCAGAATAACCTTGTTGTTTAAATCTAGGATAACCTTGGAAAGGTTGAAATTGTTGGGTTTGCATTTGTTTACCTTGGTAAGGCATTTGAGGAATATCTTGTGGGATTTTTCATTAACCCTACGTAATGTGGGATAGGTTGCGTCTATGCCATGCCATACATAGGTTGGCCTATTTGGATTTGAGGAATAGCTTGATTAAGCAGTGGAGGTTGTAAGGCACTTTGAAGAGGCTAGGTAAGTGGGACTTGGGAAACCCCATATATTGGTGGAAAATGTTTAGATGAAGGTGCAACTTTCAAAGGTTGACTTACATGAGCTTGAGCTTGAATAAGTTGAGACATGGGTTGACAAATAGGAATATTAGATGTAGGCGGAACAAATTGTGAGGTTTGAATTTGATTCACAACTGAGTTAGGTTGTACGGGAAATGTAGGTCACCAGAATTGACATCCATTCCTAGATATAGAGGACTTGAATGAGGTTAAGTGTTGGCTTAGTGGGCCTTGACCCAGTTTCGGAAGTGATTTAGCCAAGCAAATCCCGATACTACTGGCCCTTTCGACAATAGTACGTGGAGCACGGACTGAGGTCTCATCCGAAGTAGTATGGGAGGGTGCTAGAACTAGGTTTTCGTAGCCTGAGGATGTCTTATATGAGGTGATTGGAATGCGGCCCAACCTTCACACTTATTGTGCTATGCACACCTGCGGGCACCCCGTGCCTTGTGATACTACCTTCGCACAGGTCTAGCCGCAGCGCGACTCATGTAATTCCACCAAGTCTTCCTTAATTAGTCTATGTTCACTGATTACTTAGATTAACTTCACATATAAGAATTCATACAAGTATTCATCAAGTGTGCGTAATAAATGAACAAAATAAAAGTAATGCATAACATTCAATGCCAGATTCATGAACATATGCATACAATAAACTTCTCTTTATTATCTTCCAATTCCAAGTACAAACCCAACTCCGCCCTATGCACTCAGCTGCAGACTCTAGTAGGCCTCTGTGCACTCAGCTGCAGAGCCTCTACCTACTACTACGACCCAATACACTTCAGATCCAACTCTATGCTCTAACCATGCCTTCACTATTCTATCTATTCTCCTTTTCTTTCAAAAACTATCTTTACACTTAGAGCCTTGCTCTATTTATACAATCCCATGGTCTGCGGACCATGGGTAGGCCAACATAACTTTACATTAAATTACAATTCTTACGGCAGACAACCCAATGAACTGATTGTACACTTCGTGCTCCGCACCTGTAATTCATGGATTTCT
>APFE030802256.1:0-19557 GCA_000404065.3 Pinus taeda
TACATATTTGAAGAAGGACAACAACGATGCTATCTAAGCAAGGATGATGAGCACTGGTTATGGCATCGGAGGTGGGACATCTAAGCTTTTCACAAATAAGGAAAGCATGCAAATATCAGGCAGTTCGCGATCTTCCAGATATCAAGATTCCTGACAATACCATATGCAAATCATGTCAGTTGGAAAACAAACCAGAACTAACTTTCCAGAGAAGGAAGGATCAGCTAGCATGCCTTTTGAGCTAGTACATACATATACATGTGGTCCTTTCAGGAAAAGAACACCTCGAGGAGAAGAATACCTGATATTATTCATTGACGATTTCTCCAGGTTTGTCTGGTTAGGACTTATGAAGCACAAAGATGAAGCATTCGAAAAATTCAAAGCCTTCAAAGCCTTGGTAGAAAATGAATCGGGTCACAAAATCAAGTGCCTCAGATCCGACAGAGGTGGGGAGTTTACCTCAAATGAATTTTTTGATTTCTATGGAAGAACATGGGATAAGAAGAGAATTCTCTACAGCTACCAACTCAAGCAAAATGGGAGTGTGGAAAAGAATGAACAGAGTCTGTTCAACAAAATGGCCAATGCCTAATGCTTGATGAATTAGGGACTCCCACAACTTTCTGGGGTGAAGCTGCTCATGCTGCGGTTGTTATTCTAAACAAGACAAATGTCCGGGTGAACAGCACTCAAACTCCTCATGAGCTCTGGAATGGTAAGACTCCTTCGGTAAAGCACTTCAAAATATTTGGGAGCAAATGCTATATTAAGAATACTGATGAGCAACTTGGAAAACTTGAGCCTAGAGGAGATGAAGGCATTCCTCTTGGTTACTCTCCACATAGCAAAGCATACAAGTGCTACAATAAAAGACTTCGCAGAATAGTTGAAAGCATTGATGTAGTGGTTGATGAGAAGGGATATATCCCTAGACAAGTACATCATGAAGAAATCGAAGAAGATGAAGGCTACCCTCAACAACAGAATGATGAAGAACCTCAAGAAGAACCTGAAGAAGAAACAGAGGAGCAGACAAGAATAGAAGAAAAGACTCCATCCAGATATGTTCAGAAGAATCATCCAGAATCTCAGATTATGGGGCAGAAAGAAGCAGGTGTACAAACAAGAAGAACAGTTGCAGAAGCCTCAAGCTATTTGGCATTACTCTCCTCTACTGAACCACAAAATGTGAAAGAAGCATGCAAAGATGAATGTTGGATAAAAGCAATGGATGAAGAACTTGAGCAAATCGAAAGGAACAACACTTGGGAACTGGTTCCTAGACCAAAGGATAAGAATGTTATCGGAACAAAATGGGTCTTCAAAAATAAATTGAATGAAAATGGAGAAGTAATTAGAAACAAGGCCAGACTTGTTTGTAAAGGGTATGCGCAGCAAGAAGGAATAGACTTTGAAGAAACCTTTGCTCCTGTTGCAAGACTTGAGGCCATCCGAATGTTCCTTGCTCTCTCAAGTTTTCAAAACTTCAAAGTATTTCAAATGGATGTGAAATCAGCCTTTCTGAATGGAGACTTGGAAGAAGAAGTATACATTGAACAGCCAGATGGGTTCATTCTTGGAAATGATCCAAATCTTGTATGCAGATTGAAAAAGGCTCTCTATGGGCTCAAACAAGCTCCAAGGGCTTGGTACTATCGTTTGGATAAATATCTTCATCAACAAGGTTTTTCAAAAGGATCAGCAGATAGCAATCTTTATATAAAAGTTGAAAATGACAAATTGCTAATACTTGTTGTGTATGTAGATGACATTATTTTTGGCAGCAAGGAAGAAGAGATGAGTCAAAGCTTTGCCTTGGTCATGCAGAAAGAATTTGAAATGTCCTTGATGGGAGAACTGACATATTTCCTTGGTTTGCAAATCCAACAAAAGGAAGAAGGAATCTTTTTATCTCAAACCAAGTATCTCAAACAGATCTTGAAGAAATATGGCATGGAAGATGCAAAACCAGTATGTACACCCATGGTCACAGGATGTAGCCTCAGTGCAAATGATGAATCTGCAGCAGTACATCAACAAACCTACAGATCTATGATCGGAAGTATACTTTATTTGACAGGTACCCGACAGGACATCATGCATGCAGTAGGAATAGTTGGTAGATTTCAGGCAAATCCAAAGGAGACTCATCTTCAGGCAGTAAAGAGAATTTTCAAATATCTTCAAGGGACACAAGATTATGGCTTATGGTATCCTAGAGATACAGATCTAACTCTTCATGCTTATACAGATGCAGATTGGGCCGGAAGCGTGGATGACAGGAAGAGCACAAGTGGTGGTGCGTTCTTTATGGGTTCCAGATTAGTATCTTGGTTAAGCAAGAAACAGAGTTCGATTGCCTTATCTACAGCTGAAGCAGAATATGTTGCTGCTGCATCTTGCTGCACTCAACTCCTTTGGATGATGCAGACCTTGCAGGATTTTCAAATCACTTGTACACCACCGATCTCCATCTTATGCGATAACACAAGTGCAATCAGTATCTCAAAGAATCCTGTCATGCATTCAAAAACCAAGCACATACCAATCAAGTATTATTTCCTCCGGGAACAAGTGCTTGAACAAAAGGTCAAGTTGGAGTATGTTCCTTTTAAGGAACAAGTTGTTGATATTCTCACTAAACCATTGCCCAGAGAGACTTTTGAATACCTCAGGCAAAAGCTGGGGGTTTTTGATGTATCATCTTATTGTTAAGACTCTTCTGATTGTTGTACGCATGGTACATCTGAGGTATATGCGTACATATGCTGGGTTGTGGCACAGGTTCAGGGGGAGTATATAAGGCATTGTTGGCATTATGGAGGATGTACAAAAGGAGATCATGGAAGCTGGTCTGAGTATAGCTGCAATATGTCTCTATCTCTTTCTTGGTCATTAATGGTGTCTGGTGGAATATGGTTCTTCTTTGCAAATCTGGTTCATATTCAGGGGAGCATGTTCTTAGGGGGAGCATAACCCTTTGCCCTTGATGTCAAAGGGGGAGAATGTCACTGAAGTTTTTGAGGTTGCCATCAAGTCCAAAGGGGGAGATTGTTGGCATTATGTTTCTGGATGTTGTACTTGATGGCAACACCCATGGCAAGGATCCCAATTTGATGAAAATTAAGAAGTACGTAGGAGAACAGTTCAGAAGTTGCGTACCCACAAGTATGTCGTGCAAGGACCGCATCCAGACACGCATCTTACCCATTCATGAGGTGCGTACCTTAGTGCACACATTCCAAGGCAGTAAAGCGCGCACACGTGGGGTTCCTTATGTTTTACCCTTGGTATTTAGCCGACAGTATTGGGTTATCATGGTTTTGGCCCATGGTATTTTTTTATTTTATTATTATTATTGAGCCCCATGATCCTTGATTTGAGGAAGAGCTTGCCTATATAAAGAAAAGGAGATCATTTGGCTTAGTATGCTTTTGGGTTAAATATCTTAAGATCTGATCTATTGGGTTATTGTTTCAAAAGGCTTGATCTATATGGAAGTGAAAGTGGAAAGCGAATCTGTAAAGGGTGATCTCCCGAGCGCTTGATCAGATCTGGGCATCCGTCTAGCTATAGCACACTGGTGATCTGCAAATTCAGCCCTAATATGAGGTACGCAGGTGTTTAACGGTTCCTCTGTGTGGGTACGCAGAGCAAAAGAAGGCGAGCTGCGCAGGTACGCAGAGCAGACGAAGGGTGACTATGTGGGTACGTAGAGCAGAAATAAGAGAACTGCGTGGGTACGTAGAGCAGCGGTGGTTCAGGTGTGTGCCTACTGTAACAGTATGCGGCGCGATAGTTCTTTTGGGTGCATGCCTTCTGTGTGAGTATGCGCCGCGCTAGTGAATTTGGGTGTGTACTGTATGCAGCGCGACAGAAGAAGCAGTGCGTGGGCACGCAGTGTAGAAGAAGGATATCTGCGGGTATACGCAGAGAAGCAGAGGGTGAAGTGTGTACCGACATAGGTCAAAGAAACGAAAGTTGCGTATCTGTTTCAGGATCTTTTGTTAACTGAATTTTTCTGTTGATAAGGTATTCTGGGTTCAGTTCTGTTATTTTGATCTGGTTACTGTAGCTGACTGTAATTTATATATACTTGATGATTATTTGATGTATATGGATCCAGTTTGAAAATTTATGAAAAGTGGTCCTTGTAAGAGAAGAAGTAGGGGGTTGTAGCTCCCTTCCAGGAGAAACTGGAAAATGAGAGAGAGTTGTAGCTCTCTGCAGGTTGCAGCCTGCGTACTGGTAAAGGACTGCACCAGTACAAGACCATTGTAAAAGGAGTTTCTAAATTGAAAGAAGATAGAGACATATTGCAGCAGGTGGTTTTCACCCACATTGGGTTTCCACCTTATATCTGGTGTTATTTGATGTGAATGTCTGTTTTTCTTTCTTGTTCATGCTCATTATTTTATGGTACTAATATGCAAAAATAATTCAAAGTATAAATAAGGAAGATTTGGTAAAAGGACTAGATAATACTGATTCACCCCCCCCCTCTCAGTATTATTTTCAACAAATAATAAAAATCCTCAAAATGCTTACATGTTAGAAGGACAACACTTTCCTACCTATATGATTGTTCCTCTCAATGATGTACAACTCAGATCTCGTAGAGTTTTAGAAAAACCTTTTATAGATGCTCAAAAGCAAAGTATTTTTGAGGAAGATTCTCTTGAAGCCAATAAAGGTTCTGAAGAATCTCTTCAAAAGCCAAACACTCAAAAAGAAAAAGAAAAAGAGTCAACCCCTACAACTCCTATAGTTGAGAAACCTGCATCTTCATCCACACCTTGTTTTCTTGAAAGATTACAATTTGACAAAGGAGTGGAAAAAGAAATCTTGTTGCCTGACTATTATTTCCTAGATCAATTAAAGAATTTATGTATCAAGATTCCCTTGATACAAGCCATTAGAGAGATTCCTTTTCTAGAAAAAACAATAAAGGAGTTGAGTCTCAAAAGACTAGGAAGGAAACCAAGAGATACAAGAAGAATCCACCTGGTAGGAAAAATTGCAGATATCATGATGAGAAAAATTACCATGCAGAAGCATGTAGATCCCGGTAGTCCAATTGTCAAGACACATATCAATGGGGTAGAAATTCCAAATACTTTGATTGACTTAGGGGCTATTATCAACATTATGAGTAGACAGACTATGGAATAGCTAAAACTTCCTAATCTTCTTTTTACACCTACCTTATAGCAAATTGCAGATCGATCTATAATCAAACCGGATGGTGTATTAGAGGATATTTTAGTCTCCTTAGATTCTTGGCAATATCCAGTAGATTTCATGATTTTTGACTCCCAAGAGTAATCTAGGAGGGCACCCACTCATTTTAGGAATACCTTGGATAGCCACAGCTGATGCTTTCATTAGTTGTAGATCTGGGAATATGTACATTTCTGATGGTAATTCAACAAAGAAATTCAATTTGTATCCTTCAGCAAAAGAAATTACAGAATTAGGAGATAATGAATGGGTCGATGATGAGGACACTATACAACCTGTCTTTACCATTTCTGAAATCAGTGAAGATAGTCAAATTCTGAACACATTAGAAAATTTTGAAATATCTTTACAACATGACCACATACAATTTCAGTTAGAACTTGACATTGAGTATCTATCATCTAGAGAAATGTCTCTTTACACTATGGAAGAGTTTGTTAGTTCCACCATTGAAATTTTTCCAGGTAAAACATTGAATATCAACAAAAACTTGGAAAAATCACAACAAGGAGAGCTAAACAAAATCTTAAAAAAACATTCTACTGCATTTGCATGGGAATATATTGATATGAAGGGTATTGATCCTAAGACTTGTATTCATCACTTCTACATTGAGGAAAATAGTAGACCAATTAGACAATCTTACAGAAGGATGAATCCAAACCTTAGGGAGATAATGAAAGAAGAGCTCCAAAAACTATTCAATGTAAACTTCATTTATCCAATTTCAAATAGTCGATGGGTTTCTCCTTTCGTTGTAGTACCTAAAAATATTGGTAAATAGAGAGTATGCATTGATTACAGGGAATTGAATAAAGCAACCTTGAAGGATCACTTTCCTTTGCCCTTTATCGATCAGGTATTAGATACACTAGCAGGCAAAAAGTACATTTCATTCTTGGATGGTTTTAGTGGCTATAATCAAATTCAGGTAGCACCTGAAGATCAAGATAAGACCACATTTACTTGTCCATGGGGAGCTTTTTCTTACCGAGTGCTTCCTTTTGGATTATGTAATGCACCCGCAAGATTCCAAAGAGTAGTACTAGGAATTTTTTCTGATCTAATCCATGATTTTGTAGAGGTTTATATGGATGATTTTACAGTTTATGGTGACTCATTTGAAGAAGCATTAGAGAATTTGGAAAAAGTACTTATAAGATGTAAAGAGACAAATCTTTCATTAAGTCATGAAAATGCTTTATGATGGTTACTAAAGGTATTGTTTTGGGACATCACATTTCAGGGGATGGGATAAAGTTGATAGATCAAAAGTTGAAGTCATCTCCAAGTTGCCTATTCCAAATTGTCAAAGAGATGTTAGAAGTTTTCTAGGATTTACTGGATACTATAGAAGATTTATAGAAAACTTCACTAAAATAACATCTCCACTTTTCAAACTGCTTACAAAAAACTATGAATTCAAATGGGATCCTGATTGTCAAACATCCTTTGAAACATTGAAAACAAGAATATCTAAAACACCTGTCTTGAGAGGACCAAATTGGAAACTCCCTTTCCATATTTCTACAGATGCCTCATATACAGCTGCAGGATCCGTGTTGGGTCAAAAGGATTTAGTTCCTTATTCCATTTATTATACCAGTAAAAATTTGACTCCCACTGAGTTGAATTATACTGTGACTGAAAAAGAGTTCTGAGCCGTTGTTCATATAATAAATAAGTTTAGACATTATATAATAGGCTATGAAACGTTTATCCATACTGATCATTCTGCTATTAGATATCTAATGAACAAACCTGTTACTAATGGCACAGTTACAAGGTGGCTCTTACTGTTACAAGAATTCAATATTACTGTGTTGGATAGACCAGGGAAACAAAATACACTAGCTGATTTCTTGTCTAGGATCCAAAATACTAAAGAAGATTCTCATATAGAGGATAAGTTTCCTGACGAATATTTGTTTGCAGTAATTACTAAGACTCCTTGGTATGCAGATATTGCTAACTATTTTGTTATAGGGAAACTAACTCCACATCTATTTCCTAGTGAAAGAAGAAATATTATTCAGGAGAGTTCAAAATATTCATGGATTTCTAACGAATTGTTTAAAACAGGGCCAGATTTTGTGATCAGAAGATGTATTAGGGAAGATCAAATGCCTGACATCCTCAAGGCAAGTCATGATGAACCATGCAGACGACACTTTGTTAACAAAAGGACAGCCTATAAAATCCTTTCTTTAGGATATCATTGGCCTTCCCTCTTCAAAGATACACAAGAATATGTGAAAAGGTGTGATAGCTCCCAAAGAGTACGGAAACCGACTCTTTCAAATGAAATGCCATTGCAGCCACAGGTACTCATCAAACCCTTTGAAAAATGGGCTTTAGATTTCATTGGACCTATTAATCCACCATCTAAACAAAAGAAGTATATATTGGTATATACTAATTATGTCACTATATGGGTAGAAGCCAAAGCATTACTTTCTGCTACTGAAAAATTCAGTTGTTAGTTTTCTTTATGAGGATATTTTTACTCGCTTTGGTGTCAAAAGAGAAATTGTGACAGATCAGGGAAGTCAATTTACATCCAACATGGTGGAGAAGTTGATGGAAGAATACGAAATCAAGCACAGAAAATCTACTCCTTACCATCCGCAAGCAAATGGCCAAGTGGAGTCTACAAACAAAGTTATTGAAAGCATCATCACCAAAACTATTCATCTAAACAGAAGAGATTGGGCAGAAAGGCTTCCTGAAGCCTTGTGGGCCTACAGAACTACATGGAGAAATACAACAGGACATTCTCCCTATGAACTTGTTTATGGGAAAGAAGTCGTACTCCCCATTGAGTTCCATGTCAAAACCTTTAAGATGGCAGTTCAGTTGGGGATGGATCTATCGGAAGCCCAAAAGCACAGAATGGAGCAGTTGAATGAGCTAGATGAGATTGGACAAGAAGCAATCCTAAGAACTGATATAGTTCAATATCGAAGAGCTAAGTGGCATGACAAGTACATCAAAGAGAAAAAGTTTCATGAAGGAGACTGGGCATTGCTATTTGATTCTAAGTTTAAAGACTTTAAAGGGAAATTTCAGACTCATTGGCTTGGGCCATATGAGATTGACAAAGTCTTTAGCAATGGAGCAGTAAGAATAAAGACCATTGATGAATCTCAAACTCCTCTTATTGTGAATTATCAAAATGTTTCAAGATAATTCTGTAATAGGGCTGGTGAAGAAGAATCCTTCTTCTCCACCAGCCTAGCCTTTGTTCTTTTCTATTAAAAAATAAATAAAAAATATATAAGCTTGAAAACCAATCACTGATTGGCAGCCTTATACAGAAAATGTTGGGCAAAAATCAGGAATTCCTGACACCCTATATTTTCCAAAAACAAAATTCTCTCTCTCTCATTTTTCATTCCACTCCACCTCATTCCCATTCCATTGCATCTCAATTCCATTCCACATCACTTCATGTCAACTCCATTTAATTCATTTCATTCCATTAATAAAAATATTTATGACCATTTTCATCCAGTCAGTCATCATTTACACATCCCATTCAGTTATAAGCTTGTTGGGTCAGTTTCCGCAGTTGCTCACTGATTCTGCTTCCAGTTGGGTTTCTAAAGCCACCACTTTGTTTTTCAAAGAAATTTACAGTCATATGTTAGTTCAACAATCATGAAATCAAATGCAGGTATGAGGATATATTATGAAGACATAAGGCAAAGAACCAATGAGGAGCAACTGATTGAAGACTAGAGAAAAATGACAAGAATTCCAAGGTATGAACAAAAATTTATTTCAAATGGCATTCTAACACATTTTTGCATAGTTATTAAATCACGAGCTCAACTTTATGAAATGATTAACGTAATCACCTCTATAACCATTTCACTCCACGACATTCCTCAATAATCCATGCATTTATTTTCCAACAGTCTTATGATTAATTCTAGGATTTAACTCAAGTTTGGAAATATTCTCACACTCCATTTGTGATTATGGATCATGGTTGGTTTGACTACGGCTTCTTTCAGCGGCACAAAATCCGCAACTGTTTTATAAACATGCTTGCGTCCAATCTACAGCCACCCAATTTTAAATAATGCCGGATGCACTTTCTCCCCCTACTGTTCTATTGACATCACGACTTCATTTCCACCGTGCTCACATAAGCCTTCACCCCATTTGTTCTATGTTCTGCTTCGTTCCGTGTACCTATTCTCTGATATCCACTTACAGTTGTTGGTCTCCTTCATAAACCTTGATCACCTCTGCTAATTCAGATGAGTTTTAAAGAACAGAAGGAAGGATGAGATGACTGTTGAGGGCAGAACTAGAGGGACCCAAATTTATTGAAGGATCCCCGCAAGTGAAAGATATATTGAAGAAGGCTAGGTGGTTACGTTTTATCCAGAAATTCAAAGGCTACCATAGGGAGGTTACAAAGGCCTTCGCAAGGTCTTTTAACGAACTAGAGGTGGAAATTGGAGACCTAAAATTTCCAGTAACTGAAGCATCAATAGCAGCTTCCACAAAACTTCCCTAGGGAGGTAAACGCTGGATTAAGAACCAAAGCATTGGCAATGAAGCTTGGAGAGTGATCTTATGTGACCTAGGTATGGATGTCACCATTTTCAAAAAGGGAATTCCTGTTCATGCTTTAAAAGAAGAGTGGGCTAGCTTACTGTGAGTTATTCAAAAGTTTATCACCTGTGAGGGACGTTTTGGAGCAATGTACATGTATCATGCACGCCTGTTAATGAATTTCCTAGACAACCAGATCCTTAATTTGCCATACTTTTTACTAAACAATTTGAAAAAGATGTCTATAACCGTCCAAAAGCATCTGGGGGGCGTAGAACCACATTTGTATCACCATGGTCTCGTGAAAATCCTGATAGAAAAACAATTAAAAAAGAAAAGGGACACCAGGGAGCAATTTTTAATTAGAAATTTCTTTGAAGAACCCCAAGAAACCCTTGAAGGAAATACATCAAAAAGAGGTAGAAGAATGAGAACGGATGATAAAACTCAAAGCACTCCTACTAACACAATTGAGAGAACTAGTAGAGAAGAAAGACTGTCTAAAAGGAGGAAGGAAAAGACCGAGGGTAAAAAGCCAACAAAATCAAAAGAGAAAAGAAGCATTGAGGTTGTGCATCAAACCCCTTCCTCAGAAGAAGACCATCAAGTATTTTCTGAGAGAATAGTTCACCTTTAGGAACAGTCAACTATGGCCAAAAATAAAGGAAAAGGAAAACTGAAGGAAAAAGACCGTAGTCCGTAATATGTAAGAAGAAGCAGCAGGCTTAAGGGAAAATGGAGAAAAGCACAAATGAAAGGACCCCATTTTATTGATTTTGGACAAGGAACACTTGAACAAACTCCAACTGGTAGTAGTCCACCTCATTCTCAGCCAAACGTTGAAACTAGTCCTCAAGATGATGACATGAGTCCTTTTCGACCAGAGTTTGAATTCAATTCTCCTCCACAGCATTTTGGGGACAACCCCAAGAAAACGACACCGGAAATAGATCCAAGGAAGCAAGAGGTGTATGATTACATAGAATCCTTAGAAAGAACAACCACAGGTCCCAACACTTCATCCACTCAGCCTCACATAACATAAGAAGCTCTAGTCCAATCGTTGAAACAAGAAATCTTTGAGTTGGAGGTTTTAAATCAACATATTAAAAATGGAAATGAAGCACTCAAAGAGAAGAGCGGACTGGAGAAGATCATCCATGACAACACTATGCTACACCTGGGACTATGGCACAAAAAGAACAGAAAATTGAAGAAGAAATGCAAGAAGATAAGTAGAGCATTGATTAATCTTAAATTCATATGCTTGATGAAGAAGCCCAGGATGTTAGCAGCACCAAGAAAGAGATGAAGAGTGCTGGATGTACTGGCAGAAGCTTCAGAACATATGATTTGAATGGGGGATAGTGAAAATTTTGGTTGCATGAGGACATGCAACACCTTCACAGTGGGGGTATGTTGAGTCCCAAACTTGTATCTTTCCTACACCTTTTTCTAGCTTCTTTCCATTCATCTAAACCTCCTAAGTCATCAGTATCATTGCACCTTAGTTAAGAAAGGGCATTTAAAATGGTTTCTTGACTATGTGTTTGTGTTGCTATTTGAACTAGATTTTTGTTTATAAGTTGTGGAATCTTGTCACTTTCCGTAGCCAGCCCAACTTTCTGCACCTGTTTTGTCAAAGTCTATATTGTAGGTGTATTCAGGAAAATCAAGCCACATGGGCAAGTTGCAAACGACGTGGACATGGATCGAGTCCTATTGGCTTAGTCGAATTCATCAAAAGAGGCCATAGTCAATAGTGGGCAAAGCGGTGGTCAACTTAAGAGTCCTACGGTGATACAACTCTATTTTTCACCACGTGAAGCTTTGCGTGGTTGTTCCTAAATCTCAGGGGACAAATCGACACCTGTGGACTACTGCATGAACCGAATCCAACAGCCACCCTCCAAAGATTTAATCTTCACGACATCCATAATGCTAAATTTCTGGACGTGGTTGTTTACGTGTCTTTTATCAGCGCAGATTGTAGGAAAGTAGTTATGTCATCATCTGTTATAAATAATGTGTTCTCATACGCATATTAGTTAGCTTTAGTAATGTAATTTTGACTGTTAACGAGCCCACTGTGCCATGACTTTATCTCCGTGTTATGACTGCATTTTAATACATGAGAAGACTTTATTTATAAGCTCAATTTGTGGTTGATTGTTGATTGTCTGAGGATTGTGCAAAGGTCCCCTGCATAGGCTGAGGTTTCTTTTATTACTGTACAGTTTCATGCTTTATTTATTTACGTTCCTTATGCCATAATCATTCACGTGTATATATATTTCATTCATTATGGTATTAACGTTTGATAGCTGTCCATAGCTTTTCACGTTTTATAATGTTGTTAACTGATCAGTGCCTTTCTTTCAAATTACAATAGGAATCCTGGGCATTTACACATAGTTTTCTAATGACTAATGACATGGAATTATTCTTGTCCTTCTGCTGATTCATTTCCTTTTGTTTTTAGTTCCAACACTGTGTTATTTATTTCAGTTTTGCTCATTTACTCTTATGCAAGATAGATATTAAATTACGCATGTCATTTTCAGTTATCTCGTAAAGCCAGAGCGAGTCGAATGGTGAGGGATTGAAGTATGAATGTGTAGTTTAATATTAGTTTTTTTTTTGCAAGTTAGTTTTTAAATTGCTCATGTCATTCTCAGTTACCTCCTAAAGCCAGAGCGAGTTGAATGGTGAAGGATTGAAGTATGAGTGTGTAGTTTGATATTAGTTTTATTTTCTGCAAATTAGATATGAGATTGCTCAAGTTGTTTATGATTACCTCCTAAAGCTAGAGCGAGTCGAATGGTGAGGGGTTAGAATAAGAGTTGATGTAATGTGATTTTAGTTTACTTTGCTTGTAATTTTTGGATTTCTTTGAGTTCATTTTTTCTTATATTGTTATGGCAGCATGGATATTGGGTTTCATGGTCACTAGCTCACTGTTGTTTAATTATAATAGTGGCACATTTTCACTCTCTTTTAGGAATTAGTTTCATCATTGCATGTTTTAAAACTTTTTTTTTTAAGTTTTAAGTTTTGAAAATCATTTTAAAGGAAATCATTGCCTTGAACATTTATATCATATTTGTCTTTTAGAATTTCCATCTCACATTAGGGAATTAACAAAAATAAACCCAAAACAAAACAAAAACTCAAAAACGACAAAAAAGTAAGAAAAAGGTTATCTTGCACATATAGTGCACCGCACTTCAACAGTTTACGACTCTCGAATTGACAATTAATATAGAAATTTAGGACACTCTAAATTGACCAAACACTCACATACCATAAACTAATATTTGAGTAATGATCCCAAGAAAAATAAGGATATTGAAATGAACAAGCCTTGTTCTTATTGTGGTATATATGGTCATTATACCCATGAGTTTCCTCTTCTCCCATAAATGCATTGTGCATTTGAAATGATGGATAACACTAAGCATGGTAACCGACCACCTTCATCCTCAATGTAACCCCCTTATTCAAAACCATCTTTACTTTCATATAGATTTCGTTACCAAGGGTATGATTCCACCTGTGATGGTCAAATTTCTCCTTCTGCTCTAGCCCTCAATTACTATGATAAAGAAACATAATTTTTTTTTATATTGGAGTTTGTTGACATTAGCCTCTTCATTTAATCACATCAATATGATTCCCCACCTTGGAATCAACTAAATATATCCATAGGGCATTTTTCATCACCAAATGGAACTCTACAGATTCCCTGACCATAAATTAAATTACAATTTAAGAACTCTAAGGGTCCATTATGTTCCTAATGTCACTATGCAAGCCACATATAACTATATAGTTATTAATAACTTATCATAGTCACCCATTGCCATGTTAGCTTTGAAATTCCTCTACACATGTCCTTGAGAACAAAAATATATACTCTCTAGTTTAGGTGTTGACTCACTAGATGATCACATGATCATCTTTGATGCTGATAAAGTAGGTGGTCTACATCTCCTACTAATTGTAACATTGTAAGTCCTAGTATGGATCAAGAATGTATTTATTCGATGTTTCATTGTCAATGAAGATGTATCTATATGTGCATGTGTTCCAAATGTTAGTGAAATATTAGCTCCCTTGAAGTCACATTATTTAGAGTCACGTTGTGCACATATGATAGCTAACCCTTATATTTGAAATGTTTATAATAAATTTGTGTTATTAAGCTTACTGGAAAACAATTCTCGTTACATTTGGAGGTTATTGAAAAACCCCTTACCTATAATATCCTCTTAGGTCATTGCTTCATATATGTCATCAAGTCAACTTTCTCATCCATATACTACATAATGATCTTCCCTCATAATGGGAAGATAGTCACCATATATAGTGTCACATATTACAGCCGTAAGACACAATTTAATCATAAGAACATGATCTCCTCGATGGTTGGAAATCAGTCCATCTCATTCTTGTGAGAAATCATCGTAGCAATATACAACGGATCCACATTAATTAGATCTCACAAAAACCCATGACTTACCTTGAGCACACCTATCTCCTTTCAAATATGCATGGTCTAAATCATAAGCCTCTGAAAGGCCTAGATATTTATTTTAATAATGAACTATTGAGCAATATACACCTACAAATTCAACACCCACAACTCAGACCATACCCCTATTCATAATACATATGGCTAGATTACTTTCGTACACCAACCAATGGGGGTTGTTAAAATACCAGTGATGACCATGTTGAATTTTGCAAAGTTTATGTTGTGGATTCTAATACGGTAATTAGATCCTCCAACTCCTACCCCACCATTAAAGCTATATACTTTTGTGGCATTGACACCCATTCAAGCTATTCCTATGACCCCATTCAATATTTTAGTTATACTAAAACCCTACCTAGAGTATTCTATTTTTGTGAGATAAGTTAGAAAGTGAGGCAAAGCTAAGAAGAAAGAGGAAAATGATAAGAAAACCCAAGATTTGGCTACCCTAACTGCTACATCGAAGCCTCCACCTCCTTGTGCTTTGTGAGATTTTCTTAGTCATGATATTAATAATTTTCCTTCTCCTCCTCAACTAAAGGATCTCATTAGTTTGGCTAACACATAATAAAACCTAAATGTTCTAGTGGTACAATTCACTCTTCCTAAATTCTCCAAGAGTAAAGGATCATTATACAAAAATCATCCTTGCACTTTGTGTAACAAATATGGTTACTACTCCCATTAATACTATATAATTCCACATTTTTGTGACAGACTCATTGTTTCACACAATTTTTAAGTTACTTGTGGTGAAGTCTCCAATCCTCCAATCATGACCCCTCATGGATTTTCTCTACCAAGGTAAAGAACCATTCACCAATCATAAATGTGTGTCTCTCGAATGTGTAAATGGTCAAGAATGTTGTATATAACCTATATAGTTCATTATTTATGGTATTGAATTATTTATAGCCTACTTTGGAATCTATTCATGAACATAAACACATACATTCTATGTCCCATGTTGCTTCATTCTTGACAATAATGGAGCCTTCTTTGATTAGCCATCATTCTACTCCTATAGAAATTTTGTTTCATATAGTAATTTAGTCTCTGGAACCACTATTCTTCTCTATCATGACGAATATATGGAGTCCCATACTACTCTATATCATCCTGGGGATGTTCTAACTAATCATTCCTACTTCATACCTCAACGCCAAATTCCCCTTTATAGTTTTGTTGTTGAATCATTGCCTCATTTAAGTGAGCATGAGTTCATTATATCCCAAGCCACTGCTTGGTATGGTAACACTTTTTTTGAACCCATAAATTTATTTCCTTTAATTCAAATGTGTAGTACCAGGATAAATGGGCATTCCCCCATTTCCTTTCTCCCACTACATCGTTGCGCTTATACGTAAATGATAACATACTAATAAACTAGCAACTTCTAAACATTTGAACATGCATAATCATTTTATGTATATGTTCATATAATATCATCAACAATGCATATCTTGGATTCCACTACTCTAAATACATTCAATGTGTTCATAGCATGCTACGTATAAATCCAACTAGTGGCATCATTCCTGCCTTTTCATACCCAATTAGTTCCTCCCCATCATCATATATTGGGGAGAAACATCTCATGCTTGGGGCATGATGGCCATTTTTTCCAATATTTTATTTTATCATTATCCACCATTGAGATAGAGCTAAAAGGTCTAGATAATATATATCATTCTCTCACTAGTTGGATAGCTTGTCCCAGTGGCATGTCTAGAGAGCCATGTACACAAAACATATAGTTCATGATGAATACCATATATTAAAATATTCTACTATATCCAACACCTCACTTACATCTATTTCACATGTTTGAATTGGTGCGGTAGGATGAGAATGGAACTCCTCTTGTATTTCATCACCTTATTATTTATTTTCTTGATTCTCTCGAGGAAACATTTGTCCCCAATGTAATAAGAGACTTTCTTTAACCCCATTGGACTTTTGAGTAACTATTAGAAAATTAAGACCACCCAACCAAAATTATCATATCCCAAATCCATCGATTGATTAGCTCAAAATGATATTACAAATATTTAAGGGCTTCTCCTCTCCAAGCTCTACTTCACCACATGCATAAACGAGTTGGAATTGGAGGGAAAACCCCTTTTATAACAAAATCCAATTTTTTTTCACTTGGACATTATAGGCTCATCCAAGCTTCATTTGATGAACCATCAAAACCATTAAAAAAATTTCATACTATAGAAAAATTGGTCTCCATTAGTTATTAATCCTTTGATGCTTCACCTAGAAGTAATTTTTCCATGAGGTGTCAAAGCCCCCTTATTTTCATATTAACTTTCTTTATTTTTATATCTCTTACATTGAGACCAATTCGTCTTACATTGACTTATGTGTCTAAATTTTTGATGAGTATAGTGCCTTTACTAATGTTCATAGGGCATCCTTTAGGTCCATTCGCTATGGCATTTCACACATCACCAACACCCCCTCATTCATTGCATTTTATTATAATTCAATGGAAATCATCTTAGGGAACCTCCACATTTGGGTAGATGAATAATCCCCTCCATATCTTATATATCACATATCTAAAGTGTTATAGCCTTCCCCACATGGGCACTTCAACAACATTAACCCTTTTGTATTTATGTTTCTATGGCATTCAACACCCTTTGGATTGGGAATTAAGTTTGTCTTCATATCATATACAACAATAACTGGATTTCTCTTTATCATGTTGAAAAAACATGTACCCATGGACTCCTATGTTTATAACCTCTTAGTTTATTCCAGAAGGGTTGTGTACCATTTGTACTTGGTTTAATCACTAGTAGCATCATTTTGTCTCATAATTGTTAAAACCGTCAAATATGAGTCACATTTATGTCCCATGTAGTATATTTAGTACCAATTTGAATCCTATTGCATTATTTCGACACCTCCATGAGTTGCATTCATCCTATATCGCAGATATTCAACCTCTAAATGTACCATACGATTACTTATATACCTTTGAAAAGCCTCTCTCCTAGCAATTAATTATTTCTAGTCGAATGCTTTTACTCATTTTTAGGCTGACCTTGCATGTTACTCTATCATCAAGGGTAGTCATTAGTCCATTCTTGAAACCATATTCCACCAATAATGTCAATATTTGTCACTCACATGATACTATACACCTTGTGCCATCGTTGAGGATGTGTCATTGCCTCAACTCTAGTGGGACTTCTTATATCAGATTTAGCAAATTTATTCTAAGGGATTATCCTTCAGGGTGGTGTAGATTGGTTCCATTTTACTCATTGATGGGTTCCTTAAATCAAGCATATGGATATCTTCATGCTATTTGACTTGGTTTTCTGTCACTTGCTTGACTTTAACTCATTGTCACACAATTGTGAGTCATAAAATTAATGGTCTAATACATGAGAGGTATGTACTAGATCCACTGTGAATTTGTGAGTTGTTCCAATACCTTAGGAGGGGGTTTCCCTTTAGGTATTCCCTCCCACGCCTAGATTTCAATAGTATATGCTCTAACTAGAGAGCCATTTCGATATAATTAAGTAGCTTGATTTTCATCATTCTCAAAGCCCATAACATGAGCCTCCCATCAATTTTCTTATTAGAATTCTTATAGCTACTTCCCATTCAACAAGGCTTCTTAATTTGTATCCACACACTCTCCCAAAGAAGGGGGAATTTGGTGTCATATACATAGATCAATAATAGGTTTTATATTAGTCATCACCCTTTTATTCAAAGCCAATGTATAAGACACTATTTATATCATTGTACTATATTATGGCGAATTGATGTCAGGATATTAATATACTATATACTACTTTCATAGGTGAACTTTGTTGGCCAGATTGTTATTCTTTTTTATTGATTCATTGAGATCATGTATGCCCCATTGTGAGTCATGCTTAATGAGTAGTAAAAACCTCCTCCAAAATTGGTTTGGATCCTTTCAGCAAAATCCTTCTATTCTTCTCTTTACATAAACACCTCTCATGCCTAGTGAAAAATGAAACGATGCTAAATACCAATGACTTCTAATTAGTAAAATGACTTAAAATCTTACAAAATAAAGATTATGCCTCTAGATACTTCAAACTTAAAAAAACATAGATTATCGAACAGCTAACACCATACATTATAAACAACCATATATACTTCATTAAATACCATATATTTGAATGCCCTTCCATAATAAGAACATGTTCTATATCCATTGTTCAATATAAACATCCATGTCCTTAAATTGATACATTCTTGAAATAATAAGTAACAACATTAAATTATATTTCCATAAAATGATACAAAGAAGGTTAAAAAAAATGGTGAAAAAGAGCCTAATTATAAACTCTATCCACTAAAAAAAATGATTTACTTATAAACCCAAATATTTTTTAATACATGTATTCTCTATGTGATACATTCCCTCATAATATATAAGAATATACAAGACCATTTTTAACTCCTATTTTTGAAAGTAAATGTACACATCTGATGAAATAGTTATATGAAAAATATGCTTTATAGCTTTGGAATTAATCAAGAAAGTAAAATATCTACATTTGCTGAAATATTATTATGAAAAAATATGTTTTATAATTTTGAATATAAGAAAGAAAATTCTTAATATTAATATGTTTTAGAGAATATCTTTTAATCTAATTAATCACTTTTTCAAAACTTGTACATACGATTTTACATTTATTACATTTTTTTTTTGTATAATATGAGAAAATGTAGATATATAAATTAAACTTGGTAATCAATACTTGAATTAATGGATAATTCTCTAGCGTCTTTATATATGTAAGGAATTACAATATTTATTGGAAACAATTTAACATGTTGCAACTCATATTTGCTAAATATTACCAACTAATAAACAATTCAACTAAATTTAGAAAATTGCAAAATACATTATCCTATATTACATATAATTCTTTTTATTTTAATAAAAAATATAAGCTAATTTGACTATCTATACACTTGTTCAAATTACATATATATACACCATGAAATGTAACATGGCTTTTAAAAAAAATTGTAATTACAATATTTATTGGAAACAATTTAACATGTTGCAACTCATATTTGGTAAATATTACCAACTAATAAACAATTTAACTAAATTTAGAAAATTGCAAAATACACTATCCTATATTACATATCATATTTTTTATTTTAATAAAAAATTTAAGCTAATT
>APFE030802266.1:0-19776 GCA_000404065.3 Pinus taeda
GAAAGGAGGGATTATTCTTTCACTAACTCTGGTCTTATTCCTATATTCCTGGATGGCTATGGCAAGCTTATCTGAAAGAATGGTGGCCCAATCCATAACCCAACTGTTAACTGCCGCATCTATGAGGGGAACCATTTTGATAGTAAAATTGGTGGAGTCGTGAAGACCCCACATTCTACACATCATTATAGCAGCATAGCAATAGGGCGAACACAAGGAGTCGACTGAGTACTTACCGGAGGTTTCATGCTTGTTTTTAGCTGGATTCGACCTCCAATATTTAATTGGCTCGGACTCAGTTTCGTTCTCATTCGCGAACTTCTCGAGGAATGCTTTGTTGTAAACCTTCTCCGGCTTAGGAAAATGATACATTTGCCTTAAATCCTCTGGCTTGAAAGACCCAAAGATCCTTCCATCTTTTGCAATGAAGGTTCTGTCTTGGATAGAAATCTCCTCAATTGCCCATTTAATAGCATCAGTGTAGGGGAGTATTTGTTCTCTTGCCGCTATCCTATGTAGGAAAGAGTCGGCCAAGTCTTTGAGAGTGCACTCTGAGCTCTTGGTAGAGTCCGCGGTAGCTTGTTCTACCACCTGCTTGGGCTTTTCGACCTCTAGTAAATCATAAGTTCCCTGCCAGGTGGTTTTAGCGAGTCCCGCACAGGTTGTGTCTGATATCAATCCCTTCTTACTGGTCATGATTGGTTGTGGCATGGATTGTGATTCAACAGCGCCTCCAACCTTCTTCTGCTTCTTTCCCATAATGCCTGAATTGCTTTGGCAAATCTGTAATCTGCGCAGAAGAATGGTTTTTTGGCGTAATATTGAGACAATAATAAAACTCACAACTGAGCAAACAATAAGAAGAACGTCGATATATTTGGCCTTTATTAAAACAGCAAGGATGCGATCTATGGGCAGATTTTGAAAGGATGGGTTCATTAAGGGTCCGTATATAATCTGCCACCTTATAAATGCTTACTGGTGCAATATTCGCCTAAAGATCTTTTAAATAATGCAAGGGGCGTACCGGCGGCTGAGCGGGAATGATTATGCTTTAATTACCATTAACTCCGGCTTTCCAATCATTCTAACGGCTTTTCTTGGAGAACTGTGCCTTATCTTATCGGATCGGGGAGGGGCACGATTGATAGTTCTAACAATGTTTCAACCGATGCCGATCGCCGATTGCCGATATCGGATCGGGGAAGGTCATGGGCGCATTAATGTTTGGCAAGAGAAGCCACCAATCACCGATGACCGATATCGGATCGGGGAAGCATGTATGAGCATCACTTGATATACGAAGAGAACTGCCGATCACCGATATCGCCGATGGCTTTATCGGGTCGGGACTTTATCGATTGACATGATAATGGTGCACAAGAAAATGGTCGATGGCCGATGGCCGATATCGGGTCGGGACTTTGACTGATGGCGCAATAGGGATGCACAAAGGAAATGGCCGATGGCCGATGGCGATATCGGGTCGGGACTTTGACCGATGGCGCAATAGGGATGCACAAAGGAAATGGCCGATGGCCGATGGCCGATATCGGGTCGGGACTTTGACCGATGGCGCAATAGGGATGCACAAAGGAAATGGCCGATGGCCGATATCGGGTCGGGTCTTGACCTTTTGATTGCTTGATGCATACATATTTGCTTAAATTCCAATATTTTTAAAGGGATATTGCTTTTCATTGAGTTATTGGAATTTATAAAGTAAGGTTTATTGACATCAATTTTATTTTGAAAGGGACCCATTTCATATTTTAATGATCTTGTGAAAAATAATAAGGATGAAATGGGGGGTTGTTTTGCAAGGCACAACACCTTATCAGTTAGCTTCTATGCAACTTAAAAAACTAGTTTGTCAAATCACAAAGGAAGAGGGCCCACAGATTTGGGACATGTTCTTTGAAGGGGTTTTCTCTAAGGAAGCTGCAGGAGCAGGTGAAGTCCTCGTGTCCCCCACACAAGAATGCATTGATTCACCTTTTATATTAACTTTTCAGGTCACAAATGACAAAGCAGAGTATGAAGCAGACTTTATCATTCAGCAGGTATACAAAACCTTCCAAGCAAAACATCCAAGGCTAAAGGCATATAGAGATGAGGTGAAATATTGACGATCTCTGCCTGATAATGTCAAATGCTGGAAAGTTTTCAAAGTAGACGACCAAATCAATAAGCTTTTTCAAGTCTTTGATGAATTGGTTGATATGCACATTGACCAAGAGAAAGAAACCTTTCATAGAAAGGTAAAAAGGGTCAACTTTTGGTTTGGTGACTGTTTTCTCAAGAGGAATGCGTTAAAGGAAGGACGAGATGTTTTTGATGACCCATTCAATGGGTTGTTCTTTGAACTTTATTTCAGTTAAGGCTTTCAAGCCTTAGTACTATAAAAATGTTATTTTTCAAAGTTTTAGTGTAGGCTTAGATAGACTTTATGCCCAATGGGATACTAGGTACTATTTCTGATCTTGTTTCTTATGTAAAAGGAAATGGTCTACGGTTCTTGAAACCGCACAGGGAGGATTTCATCCCCACAAGGAGCCAGTGTTAGTCCTAAGATGCATTGCTAATTTTTTTTTTAAGGATGAAGGAAAGGATCGGTCTGTTTCACTGTTCTTAAAGGGCTCCCAAATGGGCCTTAACTCCCCTTTTTCCCTTATCCCGCTCACACTTTACCTTTCCCACTTCCTTTATTAACCTTCATACCCCAATGAAACCCTCTTTAATCTTAGCCCCAAGCGAATTAGCCAAAAACCCTCTGCAAAACCTTACCTTTCTGTCATACACACCCTCTACAGAGTTCCCAAGGGAGCCTTGCAATCCCACCTTCCTCTACCGTTGATCTTTTCTTGTCGATCTAACGGCCCACATTCCTCCTGATCAATGCATCATGCCCGATCATTCTCCACCATTAGATCAACCCCACCAGATCTAATGGTCAATGCCCATATCGTGTGGACAACAAGCACGAAAAGTACCCGCCCAATGAGGGCAGGTTTTCTCTTTCCTCCGCTGCTACGTGTCATCCACTAAATGGCATCGAGTAAGTTCTGACACTTACCGCTTACCACCCGATGCCCACTCAATAAAAACCATTACCACTCAAATCAAAATACCCTGCGCATTATCGCCCGCAAATCTCCACCGCCCAATAATCGTCTGATCTACTCACCTGAAGATCTAACTATCTGGACATATCCCGCTCCCACCACGGCTGCTAGCCTCCAAAAGACAATCTCCACCACACGTTTCCCTTCATCCGACGGCCACCATTCATGATCACTCCCAATTGTTCATCTACACATGCATTCCATACCCCACTCCCTGTCTGTTGCACAAAGGAGAAGGTGGTCGACTCTATCAGTCTCATGACAGTCAGACAGCTCAAACTGAATTAAAGGAAGAGCATGACCGAAGGAGAAAAGGGTACAACACGACTCAGCAACCAAATTAAACAGTCATGGAACTCCACTGCCATCATCAATCCGACCACTTGGAGGACAGCACAATACCAAAACTGATCAGGTTTCCGTAGTGGAGAAAAAAGCTAAGTTCAAAGACGCTACCAGACAGTTAATGGTAGTTGGTGGTCAATTAATACCCTCCATCCCTAAACGGCTAAGAGCCATCGCAATGATAGATTATAAATAGCCAACATCAAGATGTAATCAGGGTTGGCAATGGTGTTTTGGTTCAACTTCTAGAGACTGTAGATGTTTTGTAACTTGCAGTGTCTCATCTTCATTTTCAGCAATGCAAGCTTCTTTTGCTGTTAATTTCTCAATGCCCATTTCTCCTCTGTTCTAAGATTGTGCCTAAAGTAATTTATTCATGACATATTCTATGTGTACTATTGGATAACTGTCATCTTATCTTTGTATTAGTAAATTGAATGTATTAGTGAGTAGGTCACCCAGGTTTGTTATGTATCTAATTCAAGATAGTTGTCATCTTATCTCTGCATTGATAGATTAGATTTGTAGGTTTCTTTACTAGTTGCAACTGGCCATCATACATTCTGTATGCATCTGCTGGTGTGGTTAGTATTCCTCATCTATTCACCTAATTCCCAAATTGTTGAGCATTGGTGGTAAAGCCTTGTAGTCTGAGGGTGTTCATGCATGTCTGGAGTGAAAAAAGAGTAGAGGTGGTTATCTGGCTTGAAATAAACCATCATCCATCCCAATAAGTTCCTAGAATCATATTGAATATTATATGTTACCAGGAATCTCTTAGCTACAACCTGGGAGATTTTCCTGGAGCCCTAACAGAAACAACCTTCTAAATCACCAAAAGAAACCTATTCTTAACCAAGAAAGACATTTATCTAATAGCAACTAATTCATAAACTAAAAAAAAGCATATAAATACAAACAAGAGGAGCTTGGCTGCTTGGATTGGGCCCTAACCCAAGAGCTTCAGCCCTCTGAGGTAACTCAATGCTAGCTCAAAAAGTATCTCATCTTTATTATCAAAATAATAATAGAAATGAAACTATCAAGAAAAGTAAGCTTGAAGTTGATCAGAGCAAAGCTACAACAAAAATTCGAAACTTTGACTAACTTCCTAATGAGGCCCTAGGCCTTTCTACCTATACAACTAAATCTCCCAACAACTTCGTTAAAATCAGGGAGGCTTGGCTCCCAAAATTCGAGATAAACATAAGCTATCCTCCACTTGCTCGGCTACCACCTAGTGCATTGATTTGGTTGTTTGTGCTTTGAGCTACATGAAGGAGAATTCGAAATGGGGAGTCATAAATTAGGGGGGTACCCTCCTATAAATCCTCTCCTTTGTTCGCTTCAAATTATCACTGCCAATTTTCCATTAAATCTTTGATTTTGTCTTCAAAATTCAACAAAAATATGCATTAAACACATATTAGACTCCATGGCAACATAACCAACCCAACTCACTCTGTAAGCATAAATATAATCAAAAAATCATGCTATAAGCTAAGAGAATGGTTGATTTGACTAGGTTAGGAGGTAAAATGAGCCCATATATTACCCATTTATGAGGCTCATCAATTTTGCTGCTGTAAGGGTTGACCTTGCGGCTGCAAAAGTTGTCCCTAGGGCTGCAGAGGTTGGCCCTGCAAGGACATAGGCTGGGAGGTTTTCAGAGCATACTGCATCTGTTTCTACATGGTTTGCTGCAACCATTACAAGGGTTGTCCTTGTGGTTGTTGTAGTTGACCTTGCTGCAGTATCATTTACCCTTGTTGTTGTGCAGATGGCCCTTGATACAAGAAAGGGTTCCCTTGTTGCTGCAGCGGCTATCCTTGCTATTGCAAGGATACTTGAACCGTGCCCAGAAAATTTCCGAACTGAATCTGGCCATAGCCACCCTGAAAAGTAGATGAGCCAGGTTGAACGTACTGCCGAGACTAAAGGATGTAAGGAAGATTGACCATCCCTTCAGAACCATATGGAACATAAGGAGTTTGGTACTGAACCTGAGCCTCATAAGGCTGCTAATACTGGAAATTGCTTGACCCAGACGAACCAACAAGATTTTGAACCTATTGGTACTAGGCATTGCTTGATCCAATAGGACCAGCAGGGTTTTGAATAACCCTAGAAGAAGGTTGGTTCATACCAACCATGTGAGCCTCTGAGCTACTCACATTAGTGGTGCTTAACACCATAGAAACACTCAGATTCTGCCCCCAGGCAGTGGCACATCTTGGCCACTTACTGGAGGGGTTGAAGAACTGACATAAAAATTCTTTGAGACCGCTGGTTGAACCAGATGGGTAACTAGGACAAACAATACAAGAGGGTTCGGAATGGTGGGTTGCAGGTAACAGCCTGTTGGGAGGTCGGGTTCACAATGAACGGACCTATAGTATGCATGGCGCCAGACACCCAAATAGGGTTATGGTAGAGTGATGAGGCGCTAGGTGTACCTGAAACCAATTGTGCCAAAGACACATAATTAGGTGGAAATTCCCGATACACACTAATGGGAATCCTCCATGTATATGGGAAACCTTCAGGAGGAAATGGATGTTCTTCCTCCTCAACAATGTGTGGAGTAGAAACTTCTGACTCATTCGGAGAGGTGACTGGAGCATCACCTTTGGGTTTCATAGCTTGGAACAAATGACAGTGAACAACCGAAGAGGTACGAGGGGATAATTCCAAAGGAACACCTGGTTGATTGTACGGACTGTATGGAAATTGTAGTGATATCACAATAGGGTCGAACAAAGGATTCAAAAGATAGATAAATAGTCCAAGCTGACCATCAGTAGTCGGCAAACTCTCAGGAGTTTGGACGGGATTGTCCAGAGATTCCGGGCCAAAATTGGCAAGTGACCCATTATCTAAAGTAGGCGGAGGATGAGATGACAAAGGTTACATGCTTAGAATGATTCCGAGTTCAACACCTTGGTCCTCGAGTGACTCTGGTAATTCAAGAAAAGGCTCCTCAGATAATCTTTCATACGGAGGAGAGGAAGAGGAACTAGGTGAACCAGATGGTTCAACCACGATGACCTTGTCTTAGTTAACAGGAAAAGAGAGAGATAAACTTCAAGGCTTTAAAATGTTCTTTAGGGGAAACTCATGATTGGGTCTAGAAAAGACTAACAAGACATTATAAGATCACGGGAAATCAATTTTTTAAGACGCATAAATAGACTGGTGTTCTTTCATATTTTAAAAGTCGAGAAAGAAACAATGATGACTCTATCACTTTCCATTGGAAACGAGCTCGAAAGAACAAGCACTCAAATGATCCTTTAAATTTAATGAGTCAAAAATATCAAATGACTTCTTTGGATGATCTAGGTAAAGAGGATTACCAGGCAACCATGAACTGTAGAATACCTCTCGGCGAACTGAGAAGTATGAGTAGGCAATCTCCCCGAATTTTGTGTTTAGTGTATCACGTTTTCAAGGCAGCCGACTCAGCGTCCTATGGATAAAGGATTGTAGCCTAGAGGGGTCTACCATTATATACTTGAAGGTATAGGGAGCACAAATCCGTACTAGCGTTGTCTAGTGCTGAAGCTAACGACAACTGATAGGTTTAAAGACGCCAAAAAACGTCTCTAGCCTAGACCTTCTAGATGTGATCGTTAGGTTTCAAATGCGCCTTAGGTTAATTGAGTTCATTTTAAACTTTATCTTGAGTTATGTCTCAGTTTTCAGGCCTTAGCGATGTGACTTGAAAAACCCTAAATGCAGCTAAATGAGACAAGACCCTTTCAATTCGATGAATTTTCTACACTAGAGAGGGTAGAAAACACACAATCAAATGCAAACAACCAAGCAACTGAAAGCAAAAATGACTTTTCACTACTTCACTTTTTGAGAAAATAAACTAATGAAAAATACATTCCAATTCCTAATTTTCCAACAAGTACACTCTAACAGTCCTTTCAAAAGCAAAGAGAATTATTTTTCTTTTCAAATGCCAATGCAATCCTAGCCTTCAATGATGCTAACTACCATAACATATTGATGCAAAAAACTAGAATTTTATAATTTTCATGAAATAACAAAATGAATTTCTCACAAAACACTTCAATGAAAAAGTTTTCGATAAAATTAATTCCTAAGCAAATGAAAAACACAAAAAGAGAATCTCTTTGAAACTAATGACATGACGAATTTACCAAAAGCAAGACAAGCAATGTGATCCATGCTGGAAAAGAAAAGTTTAGACGAGCAAACGAAAACTTTTCAAACTTGTGTAATGGAGGTCAAAGCCATAGAAGGACCATAAACGAAATGCAAGGAGTAAATTCACCAACAACTTGACTCACTGAGTTCACAATCAGCTGAATGGATGACAATCTAGATGCCCTAGTGCCACTAACCATCCAATTACCCAAGAAACCAAGAAAAAAGATGACAAATCGACAAGTAAACAAACCAAATGAAAATAAGCTTTCTAGTCAGGGAGAAGATGGTCTAAAAAGTTTACAAGGTCGAAATCATGAGAGAAAAACACACTGGTCAAGATTTGGGGTAAACCATAATCTTCACTTACAGGCATCAGTGTGACTGCCTAACTGAAAAAAAGCGCCAAAAGGGGGTTGGCGTGACTGTTTCTCAGCATATCACGATGCTCAGCATGACTGTCTGCGAATTAAGTGCGCTGAGCGAGGATGCTAAGAAAAAAATAAAAGATTCCAAAAGTTGGGACCAAACTTGCTACTATGAATTTCAAACCTAGACCACTAAGGAAAGGAAAACAAACAGAACTAAAGGGAAATGGCTAAACTAGAAAAGTTCACACAAAATCATGAAATTCCAAGAAAACAAAGAGAAGGATTGGTTCCCCAGCGGAGTCACCAATTTGTGGTGCAGTAAAATTATAAGTGTGGACACAAAGAATTCCTCTAGCCTGATAATGGGTCTAGCCACAACCGATACATTCTATGGAATATTTCCTTAGGTTAGAACCAATTAAGAGGGCCTACCTCTTAGTACACTTATCCCGTTTGGTGATGACCTTGCTTGCTTGCTCCAGCTATCTCCCATTTCCTTCTTCAAACACCTTAAACAAGTAAACGACAGTGAATAACAACTGTGATAATTGAAAAATTGTAATTCAACCTACGTAACAAGCCGCGAAACATTAAGCCATAAAAATGTAAGATGACACACTATGTAGGAAATCAATCGATAGTTGCATATATATTGAATCAAGAAAAGATTACAACCATTATCTTGACATTGCCATTCTCCTCCAACAAAACCAGGTTCCCACACACTTCTGTTAGCATTCCACGATGGCCTCAACAATGACAGTTTTAAGGCTCTTCCCTTTAGGCTTCACACTGAACCAAATTCACACTTCTCCATCACACAACTAGAGAGCTACAACTATGAATAGCTTGTTGTTTACTCCAAACTTAATTATCACTAGCTCACCAGCATTAACACTTCAACACTAACACTAGTTTGTGCTTGGGAAAAATGGAGGTTTATATAGCATGAATGGATGGGAGATGGTTTCTCTTCTCATGGGAGAAGGTCTTATCTCTTGAGGTAGTTCCATCCTTATAGGGAAAGGATCCCAAACTGACATCCTCGACTCCATCCAGCCCAACCATTTACCAGACTTCCGTTACGAAGCTTCTAGAGCTGGAAGCTTTGACTCCTTATTTTAAAAACTTTCCAAAAGAGGATCGATGCAACTGAAACAAAGCTCAGTTGCTCTGATCAGTGCTAGGGACAATGTTAATCCCTGCATATCAGTGCGAGGAGGACAAAGGTCATTAGTTCCAGTCTTGTAAACTGGGAAAAATAGAAGATTTGTGGGAAATGGTGCAAAAGGGAATTGTTCTGCTCATGAAGAGGGACACAATGGGAGTTTTTTCATGAAGGGAAAGCATGTAGGGTTCACTACGAGGTCCTCCAGGATCAAGGAATGGGAAGTACAGGGACAGTGACAAAATTTTGTGTAGCAATCAGGCTTATATAAGGTTGCATGCAGGTACTCGCCTTCCCATGTGCAGACATTATTAACTCGATTGTCTCACACACGAATCCAGAGACTATGACATTGAGCAGTGTCAGCGGGATAGAAATTGTCATCTTTAGGGAGGAGAACTATCATTAGATGTATCATTTACCTTAGCTAGCGAGGCACATGCACACACTTTTCTATGCCACCCACAGCTAGGTGAACATGAGAGATATAGTCAAGCGCTGGGTGAAAGGGCCGTCAAAGTTCAGGAAAACACCCAATCATATTTACAAGACAAAGTCTCTTAGGAAGGCCTACCAGTTCTTAATCATCTTTCCATGCTGAATATATGGTCAAGAAAGAATCGAGACCTTTCCTAAAGGTTGGGTAGTTGTGTTGGACAATTTGGTGAGTGATGGAAGCCCATTCAACTGATAAGACTTGTTGGCTTATCATTTGAAAGTCAATGTGGCTAACGCTCAGAATCCACGCAAGGATGAGCAAATGAGATTTTACATGTATGCATACTTACTTGATGTAATTTGTGCCCAACAATAGTTTCTTGGAATGAGCTAGGCATGGACACCGAAAGAGACTGTCGTCAACATTTATTGAAAGTTTCTTTCCGACTACAACTAGCAAGGAGTAATGGTAAAGTTGACTGACCATTTCATCATTCTGTTGTACAAG
This sequence comes from Pinus taeda, assembly GCA_000404065.3. Taxonomy (NCBI): domain Eukaryota; kingdom Viridiplantae; phylum Streptophyta; class Pinopsida; order Pinales; family Pinaceae; genus Pinus; species Pinus taeda. The sequence goes on from APFE030802266.1 coordinate 10,135, forward strand.
TTGATCTTTGAGCAAGATCCACCTTGCATGTCCCAAGAAGCAATGGAGGCAGTACTTAACATTGCAGATTGGTATGCCTCACCCGGTGGCACCTTCATCAGAGTGTTTGGCAGAGAGAAGCCTCTGCATGTTCTACCAAGGTATGCCACAGACAAGCTAGTCATGCAAGAGGTCTCATATCACCTCTCCACAGGCTTAACAATAGGAATACACAGGAAGAAGAAAGCACCATGGCCCACTCTTCCTTTGCGGATCAGGTTATACAAGATTAAGAGATTGAAAGATGTGGATGCCAAAGATAAGGAGATAATGAAGTTCGAGTTTGGAACCAAGGAATTTAATCTGTATGATCCCCATGGTATTTGCAAGAACTAATGTGAAAAGGTGTACTATCCATGGATCTAGCGAACATTTCACTGGCATGAGGAGGACCCTCGAAGATACTGTTACAATGACTCCAAGCTCCACGATCCGATCAATAGTCACAACATGGAAGGCTTCTCTGCATGCAGCAACAGGGCAGGAAGAAACAACAATAAGCAACAATCTAGTGGAGGACAAGGGAAAGAGGAATATTGTCGAGAACCCAGAGGCAAAGAAAAGCTGCAACATGAGAGAAAATCCCATCATTGAGAAAGTAGCTTTGGTAGCAAAGACAAAGAGTTAGCAATGAATAAAGAGGGAAAAGTGAAGGAAGGAAGAAAAGCAAAGGCTGGAGGATGCATAGTGGAAGTTGTAGGAAACAGAGAAGAAATTGAAGGAAGAGAAAGAGTTGAGAAGGAGAGAAAGGGAGGAGAAGTAGAAATAGGAGGAAGAAGAAAGGCAGAAGAAAGGAAAGGCACTATGACAAAGAAAACAATGCCCATAAAGGTTGAGGAGTCATAACAACCAATAGTTGAAGAAGAGGGTGAATAGATGCAGGATCGGGATCTTTCTCAACAGATTAAGAAACTTATCAAAGTAACAGACATGGAGTTGGGGAATGAGCCACATAATGAAGACACCAACCTCATGCCGAGAGTACCCAAGGTCACCTCTCAGTCTTTACCACCTCCAGTTTCAGAACCAGTCCTGAGAAATAAAGGAGAGGTTGTTCTCCTTGATGATGATCTGGTTATGGATGTGTACAATATTTTATTTAACCAGTTGCAAAAGAATATTGTATAGGTGTGAAGGAAAAATTTTCTGGATCACACGCATCACCTGCATTCATGAAGGAAAGGGTGATAGTGTCAAATGTCAAAAAGCATCCAGCTACAATTGTCGATGCCACCTTGGTCTATGCAGGAGCAACGAGCTCGAATGTTAAGTTCATGTTGGTCAAGAATGAACAAATGGAAAAGAACTTACAGTCAGCCAGGTAAGAGGCAGAACAACTCAAAGAGCAGAGTGCAGTTTCCGCAATGGAAGCAATGAGGAAAGCGATACTTATTGAAGTATCAACACTTGAGACTACCATGCGGAAACTCTATGAATAATTTGTCACCGTGCATAAAGCAGTTGTCTGTTTGCATGGCTTACAACAACGTAGCAAAGAGTTTGTTCAAACTCTCAAGAACATACAAGCTTCCATCGCCCATGTGCAAGAGTGGACAATGCAGTACAGAGGGGCTCCACTGCACTTACCAAAGAAGATGAAGCCACAGGAAGAGCTGGAGAAAGAAAAGGTTTGGATGTTGATCCGGAACTACAAACAACTTGCATTGTTCATCAGCAGAAAACATGCCTTATATGCACAATTGTACAAGAGTTTGGATGTTATTGTGAGAACGCATAGGATCTTGTCAATCGATTCCCTCACCGAGGCTAGACCCAAGAGCCAAGTCTGGCTAGAGATCAATGGGTACATGGAGTAGTTAAGGCAAGACGCCACCAGGGATGACTTGGAGCTGAGCGCAGTAACATGAAGAATTACATTGGTAGTCCTGTCATGGTCAACACCATGCTATGCATGTTGCAAGACAAGTTACACATGGGTTCCGATATACATGTATGCTATGGAGGTAAGAGTCCACTATCAGAGGGACACCATCAAGAAGTTTGGGAACATCATCTCACAGTACCAAGCTTGGCATCAATATGTGACCGAGAAGCACCAAGTGGAGGTTGCTGAGTTGGCCTTTCTCCAAACTTTAGAGTCATAGTGTATGTCTTGTTAGGTTGTCTCTAACCTATTTTGTCTCACATGGGTACATGTGGAAAATGTAATATTATTTGTAAATATGTTGTAAGTGAAATTCCAAGTGTCATTAGTGGAATGTGAAAGGTCATCATGTTATGTAATGAGTTATTTGTAAAGAAGGTTAAGAGTCATCAGGGTAGTCAAAGAGTCACAAAGGGGAATGTCAAGGGTCACCCCACCCTTTGTTTTAAATAGAACCTCATAACTCATAGAACATACTTTTGGGAGCCAATATTTTGGCTAGGCTTAGGCTTAGAAAAGGCCTAGGAGTATTGTGATGAGCCTTGGCTGCTCCACGACATAGAGTGAGTATACTTCTTTGGAGGAGCAGGGATTATTGATTGTAATGTTCCATTATTGGGGCTAGTGGTTGTCAATGGTGTGTGTATGGATGGGACTTTCACTTTCTTTAGCAATGTATGTTGTTTAACTTACACATTTTCTTATGAACTACTTTGTATGCAATTGTATGAATCATGCTGAATGTGTGTTGTTGGATTAACCTGTCACTTTAATTGTGGACTATTCTACATTTTAGCTTGTAATGTCATTTCGCTCATGTGTTCCTTTCAAGCTGTGTACTATTACAAGCTTCTAAGAGGCACACTTCCTTTTCCCCTCTCTATGTTAGAACCCTCATGCATCGCACTTGACTCACCACAAGGTCACACACTTACTCTCACCCAAAGTTATCTTACTTACCTCTACGCGCTAACACGGTCAAAGCATTACACTACCACCCACTGTTGGGACTCCTACTCTAAAAGGTTAGAGGTCTAGTTGAGACTTGTTATCCGGGAGATCCCCTGAATGTTGGCAGGTCCAGCACCGTCAACAAGTTTATATTATATATTAGATGTCAAACCACATTATAATACATTGGCAGTCAACGCACACAATTTTATCATTGGTCTTTTATCCAAAATTTTGTATTTCTTTAACATCTTCACGTAACGTTCATTTGCAACAATAAGAAGCTAAATAATCCTCTCCTTTACCTAAGGCATTTATGAAACCAATTAGCTTTATCATGGTTGGTTGAGAGGAATTTATGATGTTTTAGGTAATGGGATGAATTATTGTTATATTTCTTACTAATATTCAATTCTTATGAATAATATGATAAGCTTTGTTGCAATAACCTTAACTAAATCTTGTTATTAAATAATAAATATTACATAAGTCTTATTGGCATAATTTCTGAAATATATTAAAAAAACTTAATATGTGGAGAACAAAAATTTATATATATCCATATTTATAACATTCCAAAATTTCTTCTGGATATAGATTTCTAAAATAAAACACAATACATAAAGACTAATAAAAAGCATAATGTAGTTAGCTTCTACCTTAAATGAGTCAAGGTTGCCTAATCCATATCTTCCATTATTTGATGGACATGGTCTTCTCTCTTAAAAACATCTTAGGACTAAATTTAAACCTTGTGATTGGCACTGAGATCGCTAACGATATTTCTGGGGAAGATTCCCCTCCAAACCATTATTCAAAAGTCAAGAGGTGCAATGATTTCTCATTCTCATGAACTTTAAAGGTGAGAAACTCGATTTCTAAAAGATAATTTTATATTTTCGCACGATAATTTTATATTTTCACGGAACCTGTTGAGAATATACAAGATCTCAAATTTCTACTTAATTCCGTCATTCATATTCATAGTGAGTTTCGCACATGTATATAATTGGCTTCCAAAATGTCGGCTCAACCATGAATATATAATTGGGTTCCATCATGTCAGCTAAACAATGAATATATTATTGGCTTCCAAAATGTCGGCTCAACCATGAATATAGAATTGGGTTCCATGATGTCGGCTAGACAATGAATATATAATTGGGTTCCATAACGTCGGCTAAACAACGATATATAGTCGACTTCAATCATGTCGGCTCTAAGCCATTGGTGAGGTCAATCCAAGTTGAGTGCATTCAAATTCAATTTACATGTTAAGCTTGACAGTGGGAAATGTTCGTAAAATTTATTATAATTAAGTGGTTAATTAAAAATAGTCGTTATTAGTTCTTGCCTGGGACTATTAGCGATCGATCGATCGCTGACAATCAATTAATCATCAAATTTTTTTATGTTTTCCAAATTTTATCCAAAGTTTTCGAACATCAATTTAGCGTGCTATACAATTTATCCAAAGTTTTCTTTTTTACTTCTTATTGGAAACTTCACGCGGATCGAGAGAAAAATACACCTGCAACACTTTACTTATCCAAAGTTTGGTAAATGAATTTTTAACAAGCTTTTTTATGCAAAGTTTTATGCAAGAAATATGTGACCTTAACTAAATAAAGGTGGCGTTGCTACCCTGCCCATTGATCAAGCGTTGGATGCATGCAATGCACGTGTCGACACCCCTAGGTGATGAACAAACCTCTGTATTTGTGTTAAAATATCCCCGATGTCTGTATTTTCCAGAGAGAGAGCCCGCGGTTGTTCCAATGCACCCTACATGGATATTGTTCCCTGCCTTAGATGTATTTTTTCCAACCGCCTGTGTCATCGCAAAATCCCTTTGTATTTTTTCCAACCGCCAGTGTCATCGCAAAATCCCTTTGTTGAGAGGGAGGGGTTCCTTTTGGTTTAGGAGAGTGTTGGTATAGCGTTTTTTAGCTGCTCTGTCATTCCTTAGGGAGACTGCAACCAACAACTTCTCCCTCTGCCGCACCAGGTACAAGCATTGCTTTGATTCTGGGTTTATTTTGTATAAGGGCTTGGACTCATGGTTTATAGTGTTTTAATATGTTTTTTTTTTCTTTTTGTTGCAGGGTGATTCCTCCGTCTGCGACATAAATTTGGCTTTTGCGCCTATTACCAGCCTCCTTCAAGATATGTTTGCTCAGTTACGCTCCATACACAGGCTTGATGTCCCGGTCCTTCAAGAGATTTTCACTCAGTGGCGCTCCAGCTTGAAGCTTGATGTCCCGACTCTTTTAGGTTAGAGAATGTAGAGTTTTCAGTGTTTCATAGGTTGCTTCTAACATGAGTTTGTCTATCATGTTCTGGGGATGAATTATTGACTCCATTTCCTTGTTTTTTCTGCTGGATGATTTTGTCTCGGTGAAATAGGTGACCCAGATCCACCCCTTTTGTTCCTCAGGTAATTACCTCTGTAATTTAAATATTTTTCTTACAATTCAGGTATGGGAATGTTTCCAGCAGGTGCTGACCTTATCTGCTATGTGGTGGTCTGAACGCAGGTATTTTCACACTCCTCAAAATTTACTATCTTGGGGCCTGCACCCTCCTCGGCATATTCTTTTCTAATGGGTTTATCCTACAACGCTACTTTCCAGGTCGGTTGAAATCCTATTTTGTCGCTCTGAAATTGAGTTTCCATACCTCTGGATAATGGGTCTGGTTACCACTGTTCGTTGCGTGTTAATGATGAATTGTGTGATATTGTCTGGTTATTTATTTTAAAGAGAACTTATTCAAGGGGCTTATGATGCACCTTTGTATTTGCATAGAGCGTTTCTCTTAGTGTCTTTTTTTTTCTTGTGTGTGGAGACCCTACGTAATTGAATAGAGCTCTGCTCTTAATGTGTATATATATTTTTGCTTCTGGGTGAAGAAATGTTCTTTCCAATACTGTCACCCAGGTGACTGTAATCGAACTTGTTTTGGCTCTTAATGATAGCAATACAGGGGTTTTCTACCATTTCAACGTGAATTGAGTTATTCAATGATATATATATATCAAGGGTGATTTTACACAGTTATATGCTTGCGTGTGGATTTGAAGGCTGTTGGCCACCTAGTTCCTGAATGGGATTTGTAATATGCCAGTAATATTGCAATGTGCCTCGGCCTAGGCTGTAAATGGCTGAGAAATTCCACTTCCCTACAAGCTTTGCATGTGAACTCTTCCACCATAAGAAATGATTTAATCACTTACAATTTTACTTCAGTTGACATGTGCACCGTTATTCTTCATATTCCCATCAGTTTGAAAGTAATTAAAAGAGGAAAGGGGTAAATTTTTCGGTTATGATCTTCTGTAATATGCATGTCCATAAGCTCTTAGTTTCTCATTCTGTAAGTTAGTTATTTGTGGAATTTTGATTCATTAGAATTATTAGTAGCTGCTATCTACTTTTATATTGTTGGTCATCGTATTAGGGTCGCCATTCGCACAACATCAGTTCCTCTGTTTCATGATTTCATAATAGAGGTTAATGCTCGCCTCCTGTTGTTTATGGTAAAATCAGTTGAAGAATAAATTATACTATTGCATGCCTATTTAAAGTCTACATCCACGTTTTTCATACCAATGTTTTCATGACTATTTACAAGTATAACATCTGTGCAGCGCTCTTGAACTTCTATTCATTAAATCTGAAGTCATTAACCCTCTAATCTCTTAGTTAATTTATGATTTTCCTATTCCTAATGCCATGGTAACTAGGGATTTTCACGTCTGCATTTGTGTTAAGATATCCCCGATGTCTGTATTTTCCGAAGAGAGAGCCCGCGGTTGTGGGGAGCTATTGAGAGCTACTTTCAGTTGAACATGCATTTTTTGAATTCATTTTAGATAAGGTAGGATTTGGTTTTATCCATATCGCTGACGGCATTCCCATTGTGCTATATTTAGTTGAGTTCTTCCATATCAATGGACATTGTCCTTTGGTTTTCTTCTGTGTAATTTGTTGGCATATGGAAGCTGCCACGGATTTGAAATAGTAATTCAAATCATAACTGAGGTACTGGGTAATAACAAGGCCTTGCTTGACCCCAAATCGCATTCCAAATTAAGTGCATAATGGCAGGTGGAATGTTCATCGAAGGCGACAATAGCCGAGGGGAGGTTCACCCAGGCAGGGTAACAGTGTTCGTCTTCTTCTCATGCATTGTAGCCGCCACTGGAGGCCTCATCTTCGGTTATGATATAGGAATTTCAGGTCTGCATTAAAATGGCATTATAATTTCTTTAAGCTCGCATTATTTCTATAGCTCTGAACTTAGAAGAACATAATGAAATAAAATAACTTTCATATATGCAACACACTGTAAGTTGGCGTCTTTTCTTTACCTGTGCTATATATACTGTCAATACTCATTCTGACTTTAAGTCTTCCCTGTATACAACAGTTTGCATGGAATACTTGTAAGATCTGTTCTATGGAATCTTATCTTTACCTTCAGAATATAGCAGTATCATAATATGAATAATGCATCTGGTTTTGTGTTCGTGCATCAACATGAATACTGTGAGTGCTGAATGTGTATTCATACATTGTTGACCACAATTTGCAGGTGGCGTTACATCCATGGATGACTTTTTACATAAATTTTTCCCTAGTGTGGAAAGGAATATGAAAGAGGCAAAGACTGATGCTTACTGTAAATTTGACAGCCAATCGTTGACTGCATTTACTTCATCATTGTACATTGTTGGTCTGATCGCATCCTTAAGATATCCCTGATTTCTGTATTTTCCGCAGAGAGAGCCCGGGGTTGTTCTAGTTTCTCTTCAATGAAGAATATCAATTTTCTCTGGTATTAAATTGTTGCTTCCATTTTTTTTTCATATGCAATATTTCTTATGTCAAAATTCATATAGATATTATGTAATAATATGGCCTTACCGATGGTAAATTCTCCTCTGATAACCTGGACAAGAAGTACAAGCTCCAAAATCTCATCACAAAAGCCTGGACAAGAAGTACAAGCTCCAAAATCTCATCAGAGAAGTTCGGCAGTAAAATGAGGCTCCTGCGCTCTTTCTGTTTTTTGCATACCTAAAATGTACTCAAATTTCACTGATTATGTTATTTGACAGAAAAAAGAGCAAAATATGAGGAGAGACTTGGAAATTCTCGTCCAGGTCCGTACAATTAGAGGTTCTGCATAAATACTCTTTACTTCGGGTTATTCGGGTTATTTGTAACTCCTTTCAGTACAAAGGTATTATCCCCAATGCATTTCCTTTGCAAACATGTATTATCCTTTGTAACGCACTATGTTTAACTCCTTTCAATGTACTGATTTAATTTATTATCTTTCAATGTGCTACTTTAATTTATTATCTTTCAATGTGCTACTTTAATTTATTATCTTCCAATGCATTTCAATATTTCTCCTCCCAAAGCATTTGCTATATTTCTCCAATGCATTGCAATATCTCTTCAGCATACTTTATTATCAATTCAATTTCGCAGCAAGTACTATAATAGCTTTTAACAAGTTCTATCGCATGCCTTTAATAGGTTATTTAAATACATATCATATTCAATGCACCTTTATATTTGCTTCCAACATATTGTCAACGTATTTATCTTTCAACGCACTGCTTGTTACATATTCTCTCCAATGCCTAGCTTGGATAGTTTTCAACACAGCCTTTGATGGATTCGCAATCCTACTCTTAAATGGGTTTTAATATTGCCTTTCCATTGTTTTCAACTTACTTTATTTTGATGTAATTACTGATCCTTTCAACACATTTTGTAAATTTTTGTTCAACACGCTGCTATTTGATATATTCACTGCTTTAATATATTGCACCAGTGTTAATATATCATCTCAACATAATGCATTGCTTGTATCATCCTTTCAATGCACAACAATATTCTTCAACGAATTTGCAATATGTATTCAACACATTTCAATATCTCTTCAACACATTTTAATATAATATATTGCATTATTCTCCAACGTATTACAATGTAATATATTCTTCCTCAACTCACTATGTGACATATTCTCCCTCAATGTATTTACTATATTTCTTTTGGCAATAAATAATATAAAACTTTGCATCATTTATCAAAGCTTTTATTCGTTTCCTGTGTATGGTTTTCGAATCAATGCAATGTCTCTTTAATGTATCAACACATGTATATTCAACACACATTTTGATATATTATTCATCACATTGCTCGTAGATCATTCCAACATACTTTTAAATATAGCCTTCGCATGTATTTGATAGATAAGACCTTTTGTAGTGCATAGTTTTTCCTTTTCCTTTAATGTATTGTATTCTCCCTTCAACATAATGTTTGTGCAATCTTTGGAGTGTTTGATTCGAATATAATGTTATTTTATTGTTTATGTAATCTTGTTCTATCTTGAAAGTATGCAAATTCAATCTTCATTCACTTAATCAAATCATATATGTAAAGAAGTGATCAACCAATACATTTTCAAGAAGTGAAGAAGTGAATTTATTTTTAAAATTCACTTATTAATAATGAATATGAATATATAGGTAAAGAAGTGATGAACCAATACATTCTCAAGAAGTGAAGAAGTGGATTTATTGTTAAAATTCACTTATTAATAATGAATATGAATGTTGGAAATTGCACATTGTTAACCCTAGCACTCTAACTTTGGACCAATTAACTCTCTGTTAATGTTAAGGTATGCACTCATCAAGTTTTTGTTATTTTGTTTCCTTTGTAATTTGCAAATTAAAGCAT
>APFE030802268.1:0-18828 GCA_000404065.3 Pinus taeda
CATGTTGGGTCCCTATAATACTAGTGATTACCCCATTACTATTGTAGTTGTACCCCTTATTAATATTGTTTTGCCCCTCTTGTCCCCATATTGTTATTACTATGCCCCATAGAATCCCTCTATTGTTGCTTTTGTGGCTTTATATTATTATTGTTAGGTCAGCTGGGTTATATTGTGACTCCTTAGACTCCTATATATAGAAAGGAGGTTTTGTCATTTGTATCATCGAAAAATTGTTCATTTATGTAATGTAAAGGAGGTTGCCCCCTCGAAGAGGCTGAATTCTAAGGCGTTGATCTATCTTTTCTATCTTTTCTTGAGCTGGTTTCATAACATGATAGCTCATTGAAAATATCTCTGTGTATAGCTATCATTTGACTCATCAAGAAAGTCATTTGGTGACTCAAGCTAGGAGAAATATTGATTTTCCCAAGGTCACTATAAAAGTGCATCAAGTCTCCTAAGGCAACTGTATTTTTGACATTTCTCTAAAACCATGACAAAAATGTAAAAAGTGAAGGAGGTTTTTCTTCCTTGGCCTATTGTGGACAAAAACCCCTCTCACTTTTTACAAATTCTTCCCTGTTTGGTCTAAAACATAGTTTGAAGAAAATCCGGCCCTATGCGTGGCAAATGATTTGTCCCTTGGAATGACTTATTGAAAAATGATGCCTCATATACTCACATGTCTCTTATTTCATAGCCAACCCTAGCTCATTGGGTGAGGAAATTAGGGTTTAGTGCTTGTGAAAAATGATGATTTGGACACTCTTGGGAGAAAACAACTCCCTTTCGCATGCACTTAACCCTTTGAAACTTTACCCTTTCACTTGACTATTTACTTTGAAAAATTGATCTTTTGATGATCTAGCATCTTTGGAACACCGAGTTAACAGCTTGGGATGGTGAAATTATTACATTTGAAAGACATAAAATTACATAATGAAATAAGAATTTCTCTTTACAAAGCATATTCACATGGTGAAGGGATGTTTTTTGATCACCCTTTACTTGTTGGTCTTATGCAATGGAATGGAACCCTGGCAACCCTAATGACCTAATTAAACCTTGAAAAACCCTAAAGAACTAATGAGACCTTGAAAAGCCCTAAAGACCTAATGAGTCCTTGAAGGACTAAATTTCAAGATGACATGATGACCTCATGACTAATATAAATGGCGTGATAAAAATAACTTTATGGATGATGTACAGTTGACAAGATATGAAACTATTCCAGCAGGTAATCACATTTAGGAAGAGTGATGTTTTTGGACTAGGACTACCATCAATGACTAATTTTTTGCATGACCTAGTGGAATGATAAAAAATTTCTGAATGAGACCCTTAAAATGATATGAAAAGAGGATTTTTGATCATTGATGGCAGGATGCAAATACTGGCACTAACATTGGCTCCATTGGGGATGGTAGCTCCTTGGAGGTGCCAAGAACACTATAGACCAAGTAGCCTTATCCATTAGGCATGGAGTAAAAAATAAAAAATAAACTCAATCTAAAATACATGACTGAATACTGATGACTCAAAGACACAAACTGACTTTTACTCAACTAAAAACTGACTCAATACTAAAACATAACTAACAAACTCGAAAATATGCTCAAAATGGAGCTTATTCAATAAAACTTACTCTAATTGTTCCATTCATCACCTGATAAGGTGAAATGAAACAACCAATGCAACCAAGTAAGCATTCTAGCTGCTGTTTGAATTCTCTGCAAGTGCTTGTTTATGAGAAAGAAGAGAGAACTACTGAAATGCAACTCCCATGAAAACTTGTAAACATATCCAAATTTTCTCAGATTGAATAATATGGATTCTCTATTTGACTCCAAAAATATTGCATAAGGATCTCGAAATTCATGTGCACTGGGACTTAGCTCATTCAATGGATTACTTTGCTTCTCCTCATACCATGAATGAAAACTTTCGTCTAAGCTTTGTGACGAGACTCCTGCTGAAAATGACAAAGAAACCGGATGTCAGATCAAATTTGTATCAATTCTTTTTCAAGCACAAATTTAGCTAATGGAGAAGGAATTTGACTGCAGATATCATCCAACACATCAGCTATTGGATCATGAAAAACTTGAAAAGGTTGTTGTAACACATTTTCTATTGGTTCCAATGAGATTACATGAATTTCTATAGGCTGCTCATTTGAAGATATACTATGCAATATTCCCTTCAAAAACTGAAATGATTCAAAACATAATGACACGGAATCATCTTGCATCATTTGATCATATGTTCCATCTTCCAAATCTTCATCTGCAACCTGACATTCAATGGCATTCGGGGGCTACAAATCTAGATACGAGAAATCGCCCTCTAGATGGTCCAGATCAAAACTTATCAACGGTTGATTTCTAATTGCATAAAAGTTGTCTCTAATGGACTGAAACGAAGAAAAACAAAGAGGAAAAGACCCTTCACTTACTTCAAAATTTTATACACTTTCCTCCTCACTTCCATAGCTGATATGCAACGACTGATCATTGTATTCAAGCTCCTGAAAGTGAACTTCCTCCTTCCATAAACCAACTGCTGATTGGTCTGCAAGACAAGCTTCTGTTTGGAGAACATAATCATCATCATACTAATCGAACTTAGGCAAATCATCAATATAAAACACATCATCCAGCATACATGTCAGATCAACAGATCTCTCTTCTCTAAGATGATCTATAAAACTATCATTGTTAGATCTATGACAACTGGGATAAGAAAGAAAATGTTTTGGATCAGCCATTTGTTCTTCTTCAATCAACAAGCCATGGTCTTGAACATCATACTCATTCCTTGTGGTGATCTTTTGCATCATCTCTTCCACTGCACTTACTAAAATGTCAAGCCTTACATCTAAAGATGTTGATTCCTTTAGATCTATGTTCTTCATCTATTCTTCCTTCAACTGTACTGTTCTGATCAACAAATTAACCTCTACATCTACTGCACTCTTTTGCATCTCTTCAAGTGTTGCAACGTTCCTTTCCACAACTGAGACTCCATTTCTAGATCAAAGGCTTCCGGATAATGCAAGAGAGTTGAATCAGGAGCAGGCCTTATCTTCGCAGGCATCAGAAAATAGACTTGGTTAAACTTGGTAGAAAATTGTTGTGATGTCTCCCATAGCAGTCTTTTCAGCTGGTTATACTCTTCTAGAATTAAGAAAGGGTTTTGTTTGACCACCCACTTGTCGAGGAAAATTTTGACAAACTACTAGAAATCTGAGATGCTCTCATTAGGCAGGGTTTTGAACCAACTCTTGACTTTGCCTTGCAAAGATAGAGCAAAAAGCCTAATACTGACATCCTCTTCATCAACTTCAAAAAGGTCAAGAAAAGACTCAAAATTCAGTACATGTCTCTCAGCAGTGACGTTGTCACATTCCCCATCAAATCTTGGTAGATATAGGTAATGATTTTTAGGGAAAGCATGGAATATAGGGGGTAAAATCACAGGCTTGTATCTACCTGGAATTTTACAAGGTAAAGGAATATATACAAAATTTGTAGAATCAGTCTTGGCCTCTTTAGACTCATTAGTTTGAAGACGGTCATCATAAGATTCGAAAGAAGGGTCTTGATCAAGATCAAAGGCATGCAAATATTTTGTATTCGCAATCTTCAAAGGGAAGGAATCACATGTAGGTCTAGGATATTTTCTCAAATACAGTATACTTTGTAAAGCCTTCTTAACAATCTCAGGAAAAGAGAAGAAATAATTCATAACAAAGAACGTAATGTCTTGGATGAAATTCCAACTTGAATACCTAATCTTTCCATCTTTTCCTTTCATGGTTTTGTTGGTCGGGTTCAACGGAATCCTTAGATCTGATCTCAAAACTGATTTAGAGTCGCCAGGTGAATGATTTCAACCTTACAGTATCTTATCGTTGCCCACCATCAAAAATCAGATCTAGATATGAACTTAATACACTTTGCTGAGGAACATAAAACTGCGTTCCCCAGTATGGTCACCACTATGTTATCACCTGGATTGACCTCAGGCTGAAGGGAGGCAATGCCAGGGTAACCACAAACCAAGCTTAGCCAAGTAGCTAGCCCTACTAGGCTAGGAGAGGGCTCTCTCCGTAAGGATCTCAGTCAAGATGACTAGATTAGGTAAAGGATTTTAGGCTAGGTATAGTAGCTCGAAAGTTGTGATTGGATTTTGTAGAGGTTTTGTTGGATTAGGAGGAGCAGGGCAGTTTAGGTCTAGGAAATTAGGTCAGAGATGCAGGGTGTTCTATGGGGCAAGTTTGGCATAGACTTTAGAACTTTAGGCTTGATGGGGTGAGGTGTTTTAAGACTGGTGAGAAGCTAATAAGGGCATGTGACAATCATGGGTCCTTCCTAGACTACAAAAAACATGAAGTGTTGAATGATTTCCCAAGGTAGAGCACTGATATATTGGATTCTACCTATCAAACTTGAAAACATTCAACTAAAGCAATGAAATGAATGATGGCATACATAAAACCTTTAAACATATAATCACAGAAGAAGAAACTATATTAAAACTCCATACCATAGGGATCCCATAAAAATAGCTGCAATTCTTATTAATCTCCTTGCCAAACTACTTACAAAGGTGTACAATCAAGCTCTGAGAATCCAACTGAGTCCAACCCTCAACAAAAAGAAAGAAGAAGAAGATATAGACCAGTGTTCAACCTCCTCCCATCCTTAGGGGTCGAATCCCTAGGATGAGGAGCTAATCTAACTGATACTGAACAAGAAATAGGAATATAGGCATCATTAACAACTTGCCTCTAAAAGTGAAAAACTGATTCATTTGAGCTCAAACTAACTCCTAAAGCAATGAATCTACCCTCTATCACTATTTTTCCATCATAATTACTTTCCAAGTCATCATTTACAATGGTAAATCATCCACCATGAGAGAGAATCCATGATTACAGTAAAAAAACTAGAAAAATAGCAACCTTGAGCAAAACTGCCAAAAACGTAGTGCCACTTTCAGGTCACGTTTGGAGGCCTTCGCGGCATCCAAATTGAGCCCACAATAGCTCATTGGAAATGTCTTCAAGTATAATTTCCAAAACACCTATAATTTCTGCATTTGAAGCTCATTTGACCCCTCTAAACGTGATTCTCCCAAGACTACTTTTGTGTGTCCAAAAAGGGGCAGAAAGGTCATTTCTAGGGTGTTTTTGACCTTTTGGTGGACTAGTTCTGCCCCAAAAAATTTGAAACTTTCTAGGATGCATTTCCTTATCGCTATGAATCAAAAAATGCAATCCATTTTTCAATGGGTGCCCCTAGGAAATGTGCAGCGCCAGTGGCGCTACACTTTTAGGCAGTTTTTCTGTGTATTAAATTCCAAAATTTGCAAATGACAAAATTTGCTCAAAACCTACCCAAAATTGGTGTGGAGCACCACCATCATGTGCTCTAATGAACCAAGGAAGCTTCAGCCAGCATCCTAAGTCTATCCTCATCTTTCTTGCCTTTCAAGGCCCGCCTTAGCCTAGCTTCATCTGTTGAGGTGTCACTGCTTGTGTTTTCCTCCTCCTTATAATATTTGTCCTCTGTTTCCATGTTGGTTGAGTTTTGAAGCCTTGAAACCCTAGAGAAGGTAATTGAGGAATGAGTTATGGTGAATAGGGGTAGGGGAAGGGAAGGTGAGCTCATTTGGGTTTGAGCTTATGAGTGAGCTTGTGAGAGTGCTAAAGAGGTTATGAGGGTTTTAGAAATTTGTTTTAGGGTTTCAGTTTGTATAAAGGGAATGAGTGAGAGTGATTTAGGAGTGAGGGGATGGGAGATGAGCTTATGGGCTATAAAATGAATGAGGGAGTAGGAAATGACAGGGAGGGTTTATTTTGTTTGATGCCCTTGGGGAAGAGGGATAAAGGGATAGGAATGATATGGAATAAGGATAAAGGGATAAAAGGATAGGGAAAGAGTTTAGAGCTATAGGGATAGGTGCTAGGATGAATAGTGAGGATTTAAGGTTTAAGCATCATTAGAGAGATTTTAGGGTTGCATATTAAACATGTAAAATGATGCTTATAGATTGGATTTGAAAACCAAAACTAAAGTGAGGGATGTCCACTTACTTGTAATGATGGAAAGAGAGAGAAATTTAGAGTTTCCTTGAGGGTTTGAAGGTTTTTAAACTCTCCTGCCAAAAGCGCAACGCCACCCTGCCAAAAGCGCTGCGCCACTTAAAGTCCACTTTTGACTGCCTTCTTGGTGTCCACATTAGGTTTTGGATAGCTCATTAGAAATCTTGTCGAGTTTAATTTCCAGAACATCTTGAATTTTTCAATTTGGAGTTCATTTGCCCTGTCAAAAGCTCAATCTCGCAAGACTGGGCAAAATGTGCAGAATGAGGCTGCCAAAATGCAGAGCGTTGTTGCAATCAACTTTTGGAGATATTCCTCAACTTCAAATTGAGCTCATGATAGCTCATCATAAACCTCTCTTTGTCTAGTTATCATTTGACTCATCAAGCAAGTCATTTTGTCACTCCGGCTAGGAGGAATATTGATTTTCCCAAGGTCACTCCAGAAGTGCATCAACTCTCCTGAGGCAACCTTATTTTTGAAATTTCTCTAAACCCATGACACCTTTGTAAAACTTGAAGGAGGTTTTTCTTCCTTGGCCTATTTAGGACAAAAATCTCTCTTAGTTTTTCCAAATTCTTCCATGTTTGGTCTAAAACATAGTTTGAAGAAAAATCGGCCCTATGTGTGGCAAATGATTTGTCCCTTGGAATGAATTATTTAAAAATGATGGAGACATGATGTTTATGAGTTGGAATGGCCTCATACTTGCTGAAATGACCTCCCTTATGACTCATATACTCAGATGTCTCTTATTTCATAGCCAACCCTAGCTCAATGGGTGAGGAAATTTAGGGTTTAGTGCTTGTGGAAAATGATGATTTGGACACTCTTGGGAAAAAAGAACTCCCTTTGGCATGCACTTAACCCTTTGAAACTTTACCCTTTCACTTGAATATTTCCTTTGAAAAATTGATCTTTTGATGGGCTGGCATTTTTGGAACACCGAGTTAACAGCTTGGGATGGTGAAATTATTATATTTGAAAGACATAAAATTACATAATGAAATAAGCATTTCTCTTTACAAATCATCACATGGTGAAGGGATGTTATTTGATCACCCTTTACTTGTTGGCCTTATGCAATGGAATGGAACCTTGGAAACTCTAATGACCTAATGAAACCTTGGAAAACCCTAAAGACCTAATGATACCTTGAAAAACCCTAAAGACCTAATGAGTCCTTGAAGGATTGAATTTCAAGATGACATAATGACCTCATGACTGATACAAATGGCATGATAAAAATAACTTTATGGATGATGTACAGTCAAAAAGATATGAAAATATTCCAGCAAGTAATCACATTTAGGGAAGAGTGATGTTTTCGGACTAGGACTACCATCAGTTACTAATTTTTTGCATGACCTAGTGGAATGATAAAAAATTGTTGAATCAGACCCTTAAAATGATATGAAAAGAGGATTTTTGATCACTCATGGCAAGATGCAAATACTGACACTAACACTAGGAGAAACATGGATCCATGGACTAATTTTTCTCACTCAAAAGTTGTAGTCCTCGAATAGATCTTTCAAACGAGGTATTGTTCGCGTCAAACGAAGATCGTATGTCAAAGTTACGACCCCAGGAAGTTGATGTACCAATTTACCCAAACATGGCCCATAGTTTGTCGCTTCATCTCCTAGGGTTAGGTTTTTGGATGTTTAGGGTTTTCCATTTTTTCTCAACAATAAATAGGCCTTCGAGCCTCATTGTAAGATAGTTCTAAGGCATGTAGCCACCACATCTCTTCTCAGAGATAAGCTACCATTGCCCTAGCTAGTTTATTTCCATTTTTGTTTGTAAGCATATTTTAGTATTTTACATTAATGAAATGAAGTATTATTTCTGCTGCATCTCTATATTTATGGTTATCTCTATAATTTGTTGTGTTCCTATTTAAATCTAAATCAAGGGGGAAATCTGTTACATGTCATTTTGTCACATTAGGAAAATGACCATCAGTATGGATCTTTCGTTATCCATTAAAGTGTTCCAAAGCATCCCCTTGAAAGGTTATAACCCAAACAATTACAGAGCGAATGAAATTCTTTGATATCAAGGCTTAAAAACCTATTTTTGGCTTCCTGTGCAGTTCCCTAGTCCATTTCCATGCATATGAAGAAGAGACCATTAGAAACTACGCAAAAGTGCACTCTGTCTAACATTATGGCCTGCTCACACGACTTAATGCAAGTAAAAAATAAAAAATAAAGTCTAGAAGCTTTGTTAGTTGAATCTTTCCCAACTAACAGTTTCAAATGGATGCCTACTCGAGCTGATCCCTCCCATCATGGAGCTACTTCCCTCTCTTTGTGGATCCCTTGTCCCACCATTTGTGGATCTCATCCCTTAGGAAATGGATCCCAAACATCCTCCTCTTGGCCTATAAATCAAACAAGGGCTAGAGGATTGGGGAGGACCATTGAAGGTAGGCTTATGATGTAGAAATAAGGCTAGGAGGATTTTCATCCAAGGAGAGGGTTGGAAATTGTGAGAAGAGGCTTGTAACATCAAGGATTTGAGGTTGAAAGTTTGTTCTCCCTTTTATTTAATAAAAAGCAATTGTTATTTCCTAATCATGTCTTCTCTAATATTATTTGCGGGATTCCTTAATCACCCACATAGGTTATGATTGGTAAATGATTCAATTTATGACATATGTCGAGTTAAGTATTTCATTTATCTTTCATTCTATATACTAGATGCTTGGATCTTTTGTGTGTTTATGTCTATGCAGATCTCCTTTGAGACATCGTGGAGAAGTTGTGGAAAGATTTGGAATGGTCTCTAAAGAATAAAGGGAAAGTTAACTATCGAAGGCACTGAAAGGGACTTCAACAAGCATTGCAATAAATTGGTAAGTGATCTCTTGCATATTATTTGTTTCAATCTACCGTAAGCTACGAAAGGTAGAAATTATTTCTTGTTTGTTACTATATTTCGTTTGATATTTAGGTAGATCCATCTTGACCGCAAGGGGGATTAGACCACCTAACACATCTCTTGAGTCATAACCTTGTTTGACCTCCAAATCTATCCACCATTTCCCTTCAACCGCTACTCTCACATGCATGGAAATTCTTACGTCATACATAGGCAACAAGAGGAGTCCAACTTGACTTCAAAGTATACAACTAGCTACAATGTTATTATTTCATGTAATGCCTTCCATTTTGTTTTTCGTAAGTATGATTTCGGCTCAATTTCCCCTTGCCCCCTCCCCCACCCACCTTCTCCCTTATTAGCATGGTTTCCTCTTTTCTTTCCATCCATAATATATGCTACTTCAAAACCCCTATACTTACATTTTAGTGTGATGAAACATACTTGCTTTCTTTTACAAATAATTGCTTCAAATCTCACTTGCATTTTCAATATGGTTTTGTTTTCTCAAAGAAATAAAATCCTCCTCCTCTATAACTTGTTATACTTGTATGACTTTTTACATTTCATCAATGTTTTACACTTTCCTTTACTTATACTAAAAAAATTGTGATTTCCACTAATGGAATTCAACTAATTCAACAACTCTTGTTTTCCCCCTTTTTCAGACTATCAAGATGCATAGTGAGTACATGTCCTCACTATATGGATATTGTCAAGAAATACACGGCCAACAAGTTGTTGTTCTTGACATATAGGCCAGACACCTGTCGTGTCCAATCTTCCTTATCCATCATCTACAACCACTATTGACCTTCTCAATAGGCTGAAGGCCTTCTTGGAATACCTTATACATGTTCATGAAAGAGATAGAGTAAGAATGCTTTAGTTGGATTGGAAATCCCGCCATTCTCTTCTTGGTATTGTCATTGATACAAAATGGTGTTCCCATTGTCATTTCTCACTCTGTATATATGCGTAGTTGGTCATTCAACCCCATTGCTTCGAATCCAATGCAAAAAATGGAAAATGTTGTGTGCTTCATTCCCTCCACTTTTTGCTAACAATGAATGCAATATATTTCAATTTTGTTTGCTAAGAAAATAAAAAGAATGGTAAATACCACATGCTAAGTGTTCTTTTAAAAGAAATGTTGGATTCATTTATAAAACAAGAATTAAAAATGGCATCATAGTTGGTTTTCAAAAACAAAAAATAATATTAAATCTAAATATGGTTTAGAAGACTACAAGTACTAGGAATTTTTCCATGCACAAAATTGCATCCTGACGAGTGACAATAGATAATAAAAAAATGGAAACACCACTCCAAATTTTAGCCTCTGCAAACTCTCAATGAATTATTAGAATACCAAGTGATCTATACCATACAACTCAACCAAGATTTTGACGCAAATGATGAATGATTACTAGAATGGATAATGCACTTAGTCAAAAGACTTCATAGAAACTAACTGATTTATGGATTCCATTTCAGGAAAGACTTGCGCAAGCTTTCTAATCAAAGTTCGCCTTAGGATATTTACGAAAAGTACAATGGGTCCTAAAGTGGTTACTTATTACATAAAGAAGATGAAAAAGGAAGTTAGAAAAAGGTATTCATCATTCCACATTAAAACCTTAAGTAGATATCTATATTTTCCATTCCTTATTGTATAGCTCACTAGATTACTTATTTGTATGGACATCACGAGAATGAGAAAAAATTGTATGCAAATTGATCAATATTCACCTCAGATATATTCAACATTCCATAAACTATTTTCACCTCCAAGTGACAAAGTTTTGGTTCATGATTTTTCATTCTACTTCCGACGAAGAAAAAAAAATTAGGTGTTTATTCCTTAGAAACATTTCCATGATTTCTTGCAAGAAACACACTAAAACATAGTGGTCTCAAATGAATCTATGTTTTACGGGGTCACTTATTCTTATTTGCGAGGATGTTAGATTTCTATGCAAATATATTTTGACATAAAACCAATTTGTTTTTTTTTTTGTGGCAAGATATACATGAAATAATGGAGTTCCCCTTCCTTACCATTAATGGTAGTCCATCTCTAGTGGTGCAAACCTTAACTTTATAGAGTTTCTACACATGCGCGCTAGATCAAACTTAACTCTTAAACCCTAAATATTTCAAACTCATAACCACCGCAATGTCGACATATAATTATACTACCAATATAATAAAAAACAGAAGAGATTTCTTTATAATAGAACCATAAGCTCAAGCTTTTTATTATAGCCACCAAGACCAAGCGCGCGCACACACATATATATCGACGCAACCCACTTTATTAACTCCCGACACTTTAACCTTTTCTACTCCACGCAATATGACCGAACCTCAAGACCTAGGTGTCCGACCTGTTAACTTGTCAACTTCAACAAGTCAACCCAACCTTTATGTCACCCCAACCCTTTTAAGTGATGCACAAAGGCCTTTTAACAAAACCTTCAAGGAGACAGACTTTCGGACACAATGTTTCCGTTAAATTTCGTCCCCAGCTTATTGCAAAGTTTGTCTCGATCCTTTTAAAACTACACATACCTTGTCCTTACGAGAGGAGCTAGCATTTTTGTGGGCCATTTCCCTTTGCGTTATTTGTTGTATTGACCTACTTCACTTCACGATACTTTCTATGTTGTTGGCTTCCACATTAGTCGAATGCCTAGTTAGTTGTACTGCTCCTTCGCGTGCTCCTTTATTGATCTTTTAGGGACACATCATCCCAACGCCTATAAATTAACGAGGCTATCCTAATAGAACCTCAGTTCTGTCTCCCCAACCTTTGTTAAATGATGAACTTTTGTTGACATAAAAACAAACTAAGTTTGTATCTCCTATGCCAGTATCTTCCGACTTGACTCTCTATATTGTTGTTGCCTCTCCTCCACCATTCTTGCAGACCCAACTCGTGCATGATTTAAATGATGATCTTACCTGCCTCTATCTTCGTTTGTGGTGATCCAAACAAAGCCTAGACATACGCAAACCCCTACCATATTTATAATATATATGTATATGATAGAGAAATGAGAACAAGAGATTGCAGAAGGGCTGGTTTGCAAGTTTTATTTGGGAATCCATACCATACTCCACACCTTGCTCATATTATTAGATCAATCAATAAATAATACATCATAGTATCGGTCTTTATCCATGAGAGTAGGATCAGATGGACCATTCCATGAATTATTAAACTAATTACAACAATTGAATAATTTTAATGCATTACATGGAAATTAAAACAAATTTTATCCTAACAAACCCACACATTGAGGAACCAACTCTTATGGTAAAATATTTTGACCTCTCGGTCAATCAGATTTATAGATGCCTTGCATCATTTGATTGTCTTCCTTCGCAGATGCAAAGTCCTTGATGCTAGCCATGGTACAAAGTACAAACATGTAAAAGGAAGACTCACGTACCATTCTCAATCCTTTGTTTCCTACAATGTCACATGTAGGTACACATTGAATTATTTTCTCATCATGGAAAACATATATTGTCCTCTGTCACTTGTACAAATTGCAGAAGTAATATTGGATCAATAAAAGAGGATTGTTTTGCATGAATTCCATTAAAACAAATTGAAAATAAAGAGTGGATGTGCACGAATTTGAGACAAACTATTTTGGCATTTTTGAATGAAACTTGAAATATTTTTCTCGCATCATCCCTCATAAATTGTGATTTATATGTCAAACAAGACAATCATGGCACTATGGAGGAGAACGACATTGAGAATTTAGCAGAAGATGCAAATAGCAGAGGATGAAGAACCAGCATAGTTAGAGGATCTCCAAATCCAATTTCCTAGATACATTTTTTTGGTGTCAAGGAAGCCATCATGACAAAGGTCCATTCACAAACATTACCTTTCAGTGTAAGCATATCAGTTCATAAGGTAATTCCTTGTTTTGTATTCCTGCCAAGTTATTGTTACGATCTTTACGTTGTTTTGGACAAACTGTTGTGTCGATGGTTTGATTTGATAAGATCACGCTACAACATTGATATAATAAAAAATGCCACTCAAGAGCCTATGGGAAGTGGCTCTTACTAATTCAATCATTACTTGTGGGTCAAAAAGTCATCCCTACTATTTTTTTTTGTAATTCTTAATGATAGATTGAGTCACTAATGAAGTTATGATGGGGGTCACACCAACAAGGAGATAATGAAAAACACTGGTTATATGAACTATGGAACCACAACACGGCATGGGAAATTTACAAACCAAGAGTATACCACAGACAAATTTGGTACAAGTACAATAGAAATGTTTCTAAACTGGTGTCAAGATGACAAGTATCCAATAGAAGTCAAATATTGATAATGGGAATGGCTAGATTATTGACAAAGTTCTTACCCTTCATGGAGCGCCTTTTCGAGACCATTTTAAGGAGATTCCTCATATCTTTACTTGCACGCATTACCAATTTATCATACATACAAATTTTACGTAGAGTATTGAATTCTATTTTTAGGCTGCTACGAAGATGTCTAACTAACGAGGAATATTTCTCTATAAAATATTGTCAGCATACAATTTCACTCCAAGCAAGAACAAATGCAACAATGAACACAAAAATATAACCAATATATGTAGTTAAAATCAAACTTATTCATGTAGACGTCCAAAAAAGCTTGTTGCATTTCAAATTACTATCAAACCAAAATGATTCATATTGATTGGGCACTAGTTTCACCATTGTATACTGGCATGTTTTCATTACTTTATGCACGTACTATAAGTCTGATTTCTGGTGATAATAGATCTCCGGGACACGCTCCATGCAAATTGTCACGAGGCAGAAGGATCCTTCGAAGAAATATAAGTCTGATTTCTGGTGATAACAGATCTCTGTGGCACACTCCATGCAAATTGTCACGAGGCATATTCGCCATGTATCAGACAAATGTTTTATATCAAGAGGAAACTCACAAGGCCACCTCGGAAGAAACTCACAAGGAAAACTCGTTAATAACTTCCAGGATAATTATTGTGAGACGAGGGAGATTAGCGAGGACTGATCTTGGAAGAAACGATTCTCGAAGTAAATGAGTGAGGTATGCCTATTGAATTTTCGAGTAGATTAAGTTCCGAGATGAAGTGAAAAATAGGACGCAGTGGCTGCAATAGTAGATTAAATGCTTTATTTTTATCATTTAAAATTTATTTATATTATAATTTATTACAATTTTATTAAATAATTGCAATTACTTAATTAAATTAATAATTAATCAGTGAATTATATTTACATACTAACTACATTCAATTAATTAAATTAAATTAGATCGACTTAATTAACTAAAGCTAAATTAATTAAATTAATATTATTTGCAATTTATAAAAATAAAGTAAAATACAAATTTACACATTTTATGGGTAGGTGTACTAGCCATGTCATGCAGACAAATGGCAAGCACTAATTGGAATATTTAGGCTGATAGGCCTTCCTTTAAATGAGTTTTTTCGTCTACCTTTTCTTTCTATGATTGACATCTTGCGTGCAACTCCCACTGGCATCTGGTTTAACCAAAACTGCTTTCCATTTATGTTCCTTCTCTTTCCGCTTTCTGCTCTTCCTGTTCTCTTCCACGACTTGCTGCAATAATGTTTCCGAGCTCTTCCACGACCTGCTGCCATAATGCTTCCGGTTTCTGCTAGAAGAGGAATCCTCTGTTAATTTCATAATTTATGGTTTGTTCCATGGTTCCGTTTACCATAATCAAAATCTCTCTAGTGTAGGGCATACGTTCAGAATGCTGAGCTTGCAAAACTATCAGTTATTGCAACTGGAGACAACTTGTGGATCTCTTCTTTACAAGCTCCAAGTAATGTTTAATGTTTCTGATATTGGTTTTACCTGCTCCATTTTAGGGAGACAGAAGAGCAGGGAGCCTGAAGGAGGAGTTGAAAGTGATAACTCCTCTGTTGGAAGAAATGCGTCGAACAAAAGAGGATCAGATTCAACAGATTTGGGATGTTAAAATACAGATTCAGAAGATTTCAAATGAAATTTTGGGATGTGTAGAGCTTAGTCCGTCCGCCATTTCAGTGGACGAAAATGATCTATCTCTTAGGAATTTTGAAGATTACCAGAAGCAACTTCAATCGCTTCAAAGAGAAAATGTAAGAATTACTACTGCTTCACTATTTTATTTTGTCTTATGCTTCTGCTAATAGCTGCAATGTGGGATAAACCTAAAGAGAATTAGGATTTACCGAGTCTATTAGGGTATTTTATGGGTTTAACCATATTAGCTATGTTCCAAAAAACCAAAAATTTATAGCAAGAAAACAAGTTCAAGCTTACAAAAAATTGGTAAGAAAACAGTGATAAGATGTGTATTGTTGTATAAATTGCTTCAAAAAGATCAAGCTTGATGGAGCCAGTGCAGCGTGTTGTATCACTGTGGGATGGGTTTCGTCTCATGCATAGAGCCGAAATTCATGAGGACCCAATTTTACACATTTATGATTTTAATGGGGTTTGGGTTTTGCTAACAAATCTATCATAGTTCCTTTAATTTTTAAATACTTTTAATTTTCTCAAATAATTCAAGTGTCTAAACCCCTTGTTTATTTGTAATCTGTGGATATGTCTTTTGAATTTGTGATCTGTCATTTCGCCTTTGTTTTTCATGTATTTTTGTGTATCTGATATGTTCTTTTGCCATTCATTTTTGATGTAGAGTGAGCTTCTCTACAAAGTCATCGAATTTGTCAACACAATCCATGGATTATGCTCTATCCTTAGCTTGGATTTTGTACATACGGTAACAGATGTGCATCCAAGCTTGGATGAGTCTGAACAATCCAAGAGCATTAGTAATGACACTACTAATAGGTTGGTTGTGACAATTCAAACATTGCAAGAAGAGAAAAAGAAACAAATGCAAAAGGTTATTTTCATGAGATTGCCCATGCAGTTTGTTTACCCCTTGTTTTGTTGGTTGCTATTACCCTGATTTGTATTGCAACATAATGTGGTGCATTGGGCTGATTCTTTTGATTTTTTCATATCTCCAACTTCAAGATTTGACCACGACTATGCTGGAGCTTTGGAATCTAATGGACACCCCTATGGAAGAGCAACAGATGTTCCAAATGTCACCTACAACATTGCAGCTTCAGAGCATGAAATATGTTCTCCCAATGCCCTGTCTATGGAATTTATTAACCATGTAGGCTTGAGAAATTGGATGATCCTCTGCATGCATGCAGTATTTATGCATATTGATGTGGTGCAAGCCAGCTTGTTTGTTTAGATTCTTAGTCAAATTATGATGATACAGGTTGAAGTAGAGGTTTCAAGACTTGAGGAGCTAAAAGGAAGTAAGATGAAGGAGCTTGTTCTTAAGAAGCGAACCGAGTTAGAAGAAATTTGCAAGAGAACACATCTCATTTCTGAAAGTGATACTACGCTAGACAAGTCAATTGCCTCCATGGATTCTGGTAAGTTCTCTTGGGTATTTTTTCTTTCACTGCTTAATTCTGGTAATCTCTTTTCATGGTATATACTTAAACAATAATAATTTATTGTAGGGAGAACATATCTTTTATAAAATTATTGGAATAATTCATATATGTTTGGTGATACTTATTTTCTTTCCTTTTATTTGTTCACAGGGTTAGTTGACCCTTCTGAGCTTCTTGAGAGCATTGAAGAGAAAATTGCAAAGACTAAAGAAGAAGCATTTAGCAGGAAAGAAATCTTGGAAAGAATTGAAAAATGGTTAGCTGCTTGTGAAGAAGAGAGTTGGCTTGAAGATTATAACAAGGTAAGGAAGACAAGAACTAGAGATAGTGGAATTTTGTTGTCAAAATTTTCCTCATTGTGACACAAGCGTGTGGATATTGATAAGTTTGACAGGATGAAAACCAGTATAATGCAAGCAGGGGTGCACACCTTACCTTGAAGCGTGCTGAGAGGGCGCGGGTAGCTGTTAGCAAGCTCCCTGAATTTATCACTTTGAGAGGAAGACCTCGATGTTACTTTGCCCTCGTTGCTAGATGCAAAGAAAACACTGAATGCTAAATTTATCACTCTCAGAGGAAGACCTTGATGTTACTTTGGCCCTGCTGCTAGATGCAGAGAGAAGATGAATGTATCTCTCTAAGGTTTCCTTACCTGATTCCATCTCAGTTCTTGATCTTCATTCAAATAAATTGTATGGGTCTATAGAGAAACTCTTGAGTGACAATATCTCATATTCTTGCCCATCCCTAGGGGGATGCCTGGAGTTCATCAATTTGGCCAACAACAAGATCATAGGGAGGATCTCGGAGATCAATGACGAGTGCATCATCAAGTGGCTGGACTTATCAGTTAATCATTTGAAGGGCAACGTTCCAACTTCGATCTCCGTGTTAAAGAAAATTGAGCGCCTGGATTTCTCAAGAAATCGGATGGTGGACAAGATATCGAGGCCCATGGGCGAGCTGAAGGAGCTGAGATGGTTGGATCTGTCATGGAACGGTTTCAAAGGGAAAATTCGAGGGCATATGTTGGGTCTGAAGGATTTGAAGCATATGAATCTAAGAAACAATCGTCTTTGTGGCTAGATTCCACAAGTGAAACCCTTAATTGTTTTCCCGGATTTTGCTTATGCTCACAATGATTGCCTCTATGGGTCTTCCTTCCTGCAAGAACCAAAAGATTTGATCATGGTGGCCTTTAAGCAAAAATTAATTAGTGGGTCTGGTACAACGTCTCATTGTAATTGATGTTCATTATTTTAGAGAAAATTTAAATGATGAATAGTCATTGCTACTTGCTAGTGAGAGGGTCGACGCTTTCGCTTTAAGTAGATATGTAGGTCTAGTAAATGTTGGTAGCATTTCATACCAGAGCCCTTTTCTCAAAATTGGAACTGCATTTAATAAAAATTAAATTTATATTTCATTGTTTATGCCTCTCCATCAAAGGCGGGGATGTTTTTTGAAACATGCACTGAATTTTATATACTAACCATAGTACTTAGTCATGAGATAACATCGATAAGGATGAAAATATCGATGTCAATAATTTTGTACTTAGTCCTGAGATAACATTGATAAGGATGAAAATATTGATGTAAATAATTTTGTATGAAAGTGAAGTGAATCCTACAATGCGCATATATAGAGCCATTAAGTGATCTAAAATGTGGTAGGTAGATTAATTTCACAAAAGGAATTGTTGAACTTCAGACTCTCTCAATCCTCTCTTAAGGTGATATGTGAGGAGATGCCAACTTGCAGGAAATATATTACATGTCACTACCGGAATTGAAAAATGAAAAATTAGAAATGGAATTCTTGAAGAGTATCATGATTTGATTTTCTCAATCAGTGGTGTAAGCTTCTCTAAATCTATGGATCTCATTTTTGGTGCAGTCAATTTTATGGAAAGACCATGCAAAGTTCACAGCATTTGCTTAAGACATACTGTTATGGAAAGACCATGCAAAATTCACAACATTTGCTTAAGAAGTACTGCCCAGCTGTATGAATTATACAATTTGTCAGAGCTTCATAGTGACAATGATCTGCACTGTCCAAGCACACATAGATTTGATACAAACTGCACATTTTTAAATAAATTCAAAACATGTTAAAAATATATATTTATATATAAAGAAATATTTCTCAACCTTTCTTAAAATATTTCTTATTGCACTACACTAATGTGGCAGGTTTCACGAAAAATATGAATCAATGTTGGAGAAGAGTTACAATTATGGAAGCACATATTTGTGTAAAAGTTAACCAATACCCAAATTGACAATACAATTGAGATTTTAAT